>JAQKPX010000020.1:15779219-15800438 GCA_030068255.1 Clarias angolensis
CAGACAGGCAGTCCAATCATGGTTTCGGCGCATACTAAGAAAACGTTCTACCTTGATGGTGTCCAAGCACTATTGAAACGCTGGGATAAGTGATTTATTGCAAAAGTCTAACCATCATACAGTATTGTGAAATTCAGGTCTACTGAAGCTTAGATTTGGGGCCTCGTTCAAATTATACAGTCACTCATTCAAAACTTTCTCTCACACACACTTTGTATCTTTGCTCTCACTCTGTGCTTGTCTCGGGTTGCCAGATCACACCGACAAAATCCTGCATAAGCAGTGCTAAAACCCCGCGGCCATTCTGATAAAAGCACATCAAATATCATCAGTACTAGAATTCAGATCAATTATATATGCACATAAATGCACTTTTAAAAAAAATAAAATAAAATCAGCCTAATTGTTCATTACCCACTTAATATACCTTTTTTTTTCAAGCCAACATAAGTGAAAAGTAGCCCATTAATACTTTATTTACTTTTTTTTTCAGTTACACAATAGTGAAGGAAAGAATAGACTGTACCAATATGCATCATTGCTTTTTAATTGAACAATTTGAATTAGATTAAATATTGAATAAGAATTCTATCTATCTATCTATCTATCAGGGGTGCAATTTGTGATAAACCTCATGGTTCAAATCATATCCCGCATTTTGTAATTTTGTGTCTTTTTTTTTTCAGATCAGCAACAAAACAAAAAGAAGAAAAATATAATATTGCTTTCCATTTATCACTTAAATAACATTTAAAGTGAGGATATTTGGCCATAATCCAAAAAAAAGAATCAAGATGTCAAATCTTAAATATTCAATACTCAGTAAAATTAAAATGCAATATGACGCATGCTGATTTTTTTCTTTCTTTCTTTTTTTTTTTTTTTTTTTTACTTTGCTTAAAGCTGTTATCATCAAATTTGTAAATAAGGACTCTTCGTGTGATGCTTTCTTTCTTTTGTCACAGCTTCCTCTAAAACAAGATGATATATTTACTGGAATGATTTTAGCTGATATTATTATTTGTTAGATACACTGGAGCATTAGTGTGAAATGTTCAACATGAAACATGTTTCAGCAAATCAAATTATTCTGGTTATGTTTGAAAAATTGCTCTGTGTTTGAATCCGTTGTTGGTTTTTGTTTTGTTTTTTTGTTTTTTTGTTTTTTTCTTGTTGCCGAAGTCTCCCTTTACTAGCTCTGCACTTGGATTGAATTCTGCTTCACTTATCAAGTTTGTGCTTCTGACAAATGCGTCGATGTAAATGATTACAGCAGTGCTGTGTGTGTGTAAGCAGAGAAAATAACAGGGTTTTAAATGTGCCTTGATATTGATACATTGGTTGGATTTCTTTTTGTTTTGCTTTGTTTGTTCTATCATGAGGCATTTTCTTGTATTGAGCGCTAGATTTTGCACAGTTAGGACAAAATGAAGCAACAAAGAAAGGTAATTTATAGAAACAAGACAAGCTGTTGTACATGACCGTTCTTTTTTTTTACAAATAGCAAGTATCAATTTTTGAATGTTTACTTCTCTCGCTTTCCGCATGAGATATACGTATTCTGTAATAACCTGTATGCACACACACTATATAACTGATTTCATATCCTCTGAGCTTTTAGATTCCTCTCAGTTGTTGCCGCATTGAAAACAGCTCTGGCTATCAAGAAGATCCTGGCAAACCTGATTGAGGATACAACACATTTAAACAAATGGATAAATTGCTTTTTTTTCTTTATCTCCAGCTGTATTTGAAGAGAGTGGAGACAGTTCTGTGTGAAAAGGAAACTGGAGTCAGACACGTGCTCGGGAAGGACAGAGAGAGAGTCCGAGCTTCTCGGAGAAATTCCTCCCTGACTTAAATAATTATTATTAATAAGAAGAAGAACAATAATAAGCTGGAAGCTCAAGAGGTTAATGGGACTAATAAGAAATTTTACTACATGAGGTGGATTCAAGTCAAACCATGTGATGAAATTTCTGGTGAACAAAGTATAAAACTGATTGACATTTCCAGAAGACTTGAACACAGGACTGCAGAGAGTCTTAAACTCAGTAAAACATTTGAAGGATGCAAACATATTTTAAAGAATGTCGAATGTTTTAAAGAATGACGATCCCGACCGAGTTGGCTCGGAGACCAATGCGGATGGAACGAGTGGACGTCTGATCCTTGGAAATCGATTGACAACTTGCGGAAGAGACGCATCTGTCTGTGGGAACTGTACCCACAATCATTCACCAACACCACTTGTAAATCTCAGGAACTCTGGTGGCAGTTATTGCTTGTACATCCTCCGTATACAGTCCTGACCTCACTGCAAGCCATTTCCACATGTTTGTGGAATTGAAGGAGTTCCTGGGAGGCCGGCGTCTCAGACTGATCCTGGCTCTGGCGTACTGAGAGAACCTTGATGGTGTCCAAGCACTAGTGAAACACTGGGATAAGTGCATTAGTGTAGCAGGAGATTATATAGAAGAATGTTCTGTTATTCTTCACAATCAGAAGACCAGGTTTGACTTGAACACGCCTCATATGTTTATATATGAGAGTGTTCAAGTCAAACCTGGACTTTTTGGCATTCTGCATTCTTTAAAATGCTTGGATCCTTCAAATGTTTTACTGCGTTTAAGACTCCCGGCAGTACTGTGTCGAAGTCTTCTGTAAACGTCAATCAGTTTCATACCTTTTGTTCACCAGAAATTTCTTCACATGGTTTGACTTCAATGCACCTCATGTCTTATTAGTCCCATTAACCTCTTGAGCTTCCAGCTTATTATTGTTCTTATTAGTACATATATTGAATAAACGTATGATATATAATATGTATATGGAAACATACAAGAGTGTTCAAGTGAATCCAGGACTTTTGCTTGTACATATAACTTGATTTTATATATATATTCATACTATGTTCCCTTGAAGCCACAAGCACAGCTTGACCCAAAATCCGTCATCTCTGAAGGTACAAGGAAGGCATGGAGCAAGACTCGACTCTGACCTGACACCCGGTGGCGCAGTGAACTCAACCTGCTGCCTGTCGTCAAACATGAATTCCCTAATGGTAAAAATGTAAACAAGCAAAACATGGTTTCTTTGCTGTACTAACTCTCAGGTTTTATCCTGATATTCCGGTATTCTTAAACCATAATCCATTCATTCTACCATAAGGATATGTTTTTTATTTGTTTGTTTGTTTGTTTGTTTGTTTGCTTGTTTGCTTGTTTACAAAGATTCGTTGCACTCCTCCTGTAAGGCTCAGGATATGGGTGTCCAATGTCTCCAAATGCTCAGAAAGTAAATGTAAAAGTAAAGTGCTACCTGTAAGGTGGAGAGAAAACAAAATATTACAGTTGTAGGCAGTGAGTTTATCTGATTACGAGCCAGCTTCCTGAGAAACATCTTGCAATCATTACAAAGCGAGTGTAAAGTGTGATGCCAGTTCTAACACTCCGTGATCATCCTGTGATGCTTGTGTGTCTTTAGCTTAGCAGATGAGTGATCAGACTCCAAGAGAGACCCATTTGATCGAAACAAATCAATGCTCGTCTCGGATAAAAAATAAAAAAAAACCTTTGGCAAATGAATGGGTACAAACACCACACCGTGGGGAGGACAAATAACTGAACACAAATTATACAAGAATTAGAATATATCGTTTTAGAAGTGTGATAAAATTCGGTTTGCTTGAGCGACCCGAAGCAAAGAAAACTTTCCAGTCCTCCTTGTGTCTAATATATGGCGTGATGCTCCCATGCATCACTGTTTTTATGTCTCCCTGTTCATCTTTGCATGAGCACAAACATAAAATTACAACCGTGAGTGCCACCCATCTCCAGGTTAAAGATACAGTAGCAGCTATAAAAAACCGTGGGTGTGGGTGTGTGAAAGATAGACACATTCTGAAAAGATACTCGGTGCATTCGAATCGTTTTTTTTTTTTCTTTTCTTTTTTTTTTCCTCTCGAGTCCAACAAAACGTGCGGAAGGAGCGAGTAAAATCCGGTGGGCAGAAGATGAGCCAAGCAGGGGAGCCGCGTTGCGCCAGCAACTGACAAAATAACTGCAGATAATTAGAACCTTTTGTAGCGTGAGCGTATTTCAACAAAGACACCTGCATTTCCTGCGGAGGGGAACGACACACATGCCGTGATTGTCATTTTTAATCTGCTCCTCCCGCAGCGTCCGCCGCCGCTCTCCAGGAGGCCACGGGGGCCCCTGAACGCTGCCGATGAAAATTCACCCGGTGCTCCTCAGTGGCCTGGAACCCCCCCGCTGCAGCGTTTAATCGCCGCCTTCCCATGGAGTCCACATCGACGATTGAGGAGCGCAGGGGGAGAATTTGCGGAGGTCAGCAGTTAACATGGGATTTGAATAAATGTTCAATTTCCCTTACCAACTGAAATTAGCTTTAAATGGTCCTTAAAGAGACCATAATGAGACAAATTGACCAACACCACCATGAATATTTACATCACATTTAGCCCCCTTTTTTCTTTCAATCTATTTCATTTTCCGAAAGATTTTTAATCGGAATAATCGTAATCCAGGGATGCATTAGTGTAAGAATGATTATATGTCAAGAAAGGTATAGTTGTGTACAGTAAGTATAATCCAATTAATTACTGTTTTTTTTATTAATAAATGATCCAATATGTTCCATTATAGAATTTTTTTGGAGATGTTCAGGTCTTCCACTCCATTCTGTTTGAGGTTTTGAAACATTCAGCATTTGCAACATTTATAGACAAGTTTTTTTAAGAACTACCTAACCTCAGACTGCAATCTTTTTAAAGCATTCTTGCTTTAAAAATAAACAACTTCCTGTAGGAAACTGTTAAACAGGCATTACCGAAGACTATTCATTTCCAGCGATAACCATTTCCTTTTAAAATTGCACAATCGTGTCATAAAAATAATAAAAGCTGAGACAGGGAGGAGTCAGACGAATCGTTCAGAACATACAGTAGATGATCTTTACGCATCGTATTCTCTCGAAATATGGAAGAACATGAATGCAAAAAGGATAACATGGCAGGTTGCGAAGGTAACATCGGAGTACGCGTGGTGGAAAGTTTTCTCCGAGGTGTTCGCCGGCTGTGCTTTATCCCCACAAGCTCATCAGTTCAGGGAAATCACCGAGCCTGGCTCACTTTCATCTCACCTCCTGAATGGAGCTGCGCGTCTGATCGCCTGTGCCAATTTGCCAGCTCATGTGGCACCCATCCCATCAGACCTGGGCATTGTGCCGCCTGCATTCTGGCATTGCGTTTCAAATTATTTTCATCCCTCTCTCTCTCTCTCTCTCTCACTCTCTCGCCCTCCTTCCATCCTTTCCACCTAACCCTGATTCTACCTCCACCACCCCCCCCAAAAAAAAAAATGCATGGATATGCACGGCTGATTCCGAAAGCCTGGCTCTCGCATTGTCAGGATCGTTTTGGCTCGATGCCAAACCTATTATATTGATCTCTCTTTTCTGCGCACTTGAATGGCCCCAGACAATGCAGATTTCGAGCAGAACATATTAAGCAAATAACACGAGCTTAGAGGCACGCACTCGGAGACTGATGTTGTTAATATCAACGCCTGGGCCTATAACTCGTCATTTCGATACTCTCAGGGCAATCAAGCAGCCTTTTTTTCTTTCTCCCATACCGCATATGCCACTCAGTTCTCAGGTTTTCTTTCTAAATCATGTCATGGTACTTAATAAACTCGGTGTAATTACGTTACGGAATATTTCCATGCTGGTTGCGGGGGTTATAATGGGTCGGTCGGCTTTAATGACACTTATCGGCCCCTATCTGAGAGCGGCTCCGTGGGGTATCCCGCCTGGCACGCGACTACAACCTCCGGCTCCGGCTGGCACGCTCAGCTCTTCGGCATCTCCCAAAGCCAATATGAGAACAGTCAGCTGTTTGAACCGGCTGGGTACAATACGTCTGCTAATGAGCACATCTATGAAATGATTCTACATTTCCTGAGAGAGGAATCAGGATAAACATTTAAATGATAATCCTCCAAGGATTTCGAGAGCCGTGGCCAGCATACCATGGAAAACCGGCATGTGCCAGGGAAATGACAAAGTGCACGGTTCCTCTTACATCTGTAGCAAGCATAATGCCTAGTGAGGTGCCGCATATGTCCCGGGTGTAGACAGACACAAGTCCTTTTTAAGTCTTCCTAAACACTGTGGGTCGAAACACAAAATCAGTCATCTGTGTATTACCATAAAAAAAACATGCAACCTGTGTTCAGATGTTTCGAGAATTATAATTTTATTCGACAGAACAATATGTCATGGTATGGGTGCTAATCCCCTGCCAGAACTATATACAACCTCGTCAGGTACCTTTGACTTTTTATTAACACAATGCTTACTGTGAACATTCTGGGATGGCGAGTTGTCGCAGAGACACCAACATCTATGGTTTAGCATTTATCCTGGTTGACCCCTTGCTCCTTTTCAGCTAAAACTTGTGTTGTTTCCTTTTTCCTGCCTGCTAGGACTAGCAATATTGTCACCTCCTTAGTGGTGTCAAGTGACAGTTCCTGTCTCAGGTGACAATTCCTGTGAACACTTTGTGTGACTGGCAGGTACTGTAGAAACACATCCAAAGTGCAAAACAAAAGTCAGGGTCAAGAAACAGGCACTATGCTAGATGAACAAGGGAGAAAACAAATGTGGGTCAAATCTATATACAGCAAAAAATGGATCAATGGACTTGGGAGTCTTGGGCGCTACCATGTGGTGTGGTGGAGTGATGTCCAATGCAAAGCATGAGAGTGGCAGCAATGATGAAGAAAGAGCAGGAGTATGGCATTTGGAATATGGCCTTTGGCAGATGCTCTTATCCAAAGCAATTACTTCATTTATAAGGGCCTTGCTCAAAGGCCCTGCAGTGTCAACTTTACAGTGCTTGGACTTGAACTCTCCAAGTTCAGTTCAGAAGCCCAATGTCTTAACTGCTGAACTCATGTCCTCAGTGGAGCAGGAAGGCAGAGCGATGTCCAAAGCAGAGCCGAGTAGTGTCCTTGGCAGAGCAGGAAAATAAAGTGAGGTCCGTGGCAAGGCAGTGAGCCATAATGGCGTCCTTGGCAGGCCAGAGGGATAGTGGCGCATCCTCAGCCATAGACTAAGGAAGGGGACCATTCTTAGTGTGAGGCCTAGACAGGCACAGTTTTGTCAGGAGCCCACCTCCAAAAATTCAACCAAGGGGCTTATTGCTCTGATCATTCCAGGGTTCCATTGAGCTTTCCAAATTTACTTGCGTCTATGGTAATAGTAAGGTATACAGTCAATCAGCAACAATTGATTACTAGAGTGGATACTTTTATGAAAAAAAAAAAAAAAAAACAGCCAACAAAAAAAATCGTATTGCAAAACAACGGTCAAAGTCAAGAAACAGCCATCAAGCAACAAAGATGTCATCATGATCGTATAGTGGTCAGTACTCTGCATTGTGGCCACAGCAACCCTAGGTTTGAAGCTGGGTCACGACAAAGTCTTAGGGCCTTAGGGCAGTGGTGGTTCGAACAGATAAAACAATAGGCTACTAATCGGAAGGTCAAAGCACCGCCATGTTTCCATTGCTGAGCCCTTGAGCAAATCCTATCTACTCCAAGGGTGCTGTATCCTGGCTGAACCTGCGCTCTGACCCCAGCTTCCTAACTGGGATATGCGAAAAAATCATTTTGATGTGCCGTAGGGCAAATGAGACATTGAATCTTATCTCCCAACAAGGCAAGAATCATACAATAAGAAAACAAATGTGCATCAATGAAGAAGCAGCAAACATAAATTAACTTTTTTTTGGTGTTGAACTTTTTCAACTTTTTTTTGGTGTTTTTTTTTTGTGTAGTCCTTGTGCTGTGAAAGTGCTTATATACTTTGTATATACTCTGTGACTGATCCAGTACTTGTGATTCTTTAATTGAATGTTTTAATTGGAATTTCAGTACATCACATGACAGCATGCACACAAACATGCACACACATTCACACTTAAGGCCAATTTAGAGTAGCCAAACCGCCTACCTGCGTTTTTGAACAGATGGACGAACTTGAACTTTGAACTTGAAAGAAGCCACCACAGACAGAGGAAACCCGTACAAAATTCCACCCAGTCATCTGAGCTTAGGATGTGAAAGTAGAGAACATCAATGTTTATGATTACAAAATGTTAATTGCTAAAAAATTTTTTATCAATGTTAAATATGTTTATAAATTTTAAATTTTTTAAACAAATTTGTGTATTTTGTACCCATTAAATGAATTTTAATTATTATACTGTATAACCTATTAAATATAAATACATACTTGTGTAACTCAGGATAATTTAAATTGTTTCGCCTTGCACCTCTAGGGTCCAGGTTCGATTCCCGCCTCGGCTCTCTATGTGCATGAAGTTTGCACGTTCTCAGATTAGGCTAACTGGCCTTCCCAGATTGCCCGTAGTATGTGCATGTGTGTGTGTGTGTGTTTGTGCCCTCTCATGGATTGGCACCCAGGCCAGGGTGTACCTTACCTAAGGATAGTCTCAAATTACACTATGGGCAATTTGGGAACGCCAATTAGCCTAATCTGCATGTCTTTGGACTGTGGGAGGAAATCCCCCAAGCACGGAGAGAACATGCAAACTCCATGCACACAGACCTGATGTGGGAATCAAACCAAGGACCTGGAGGTGCAAGGCGACAGTGCTAACCACTACACCACTGTGCCACCGTATATGTAAAGACATTTTTCCCCTCTTCCTTGTCTGGGATAACATGTGCCTTGCTAGTGACTTGAAACAGCTAATCAGTTTGGTAACGTTTAAAACAAGTTCTGCCCCAGCCATGTCCAGAGCACACACTCAATGTTCTTGTCAGCTAAAGGGCAAATGAGAACGACATAAGTCATAGTGATGGGCATGAACCGCGCAGCTAAGTGTTCGCCGCTTCATATCCATTATCTATTTGATTTAAAGCACAATGGCACTCATTAAGGAACCACAGCGTTTACATTTTCCTCCACATATAATCGGCATAATGGATTTGTCAGTTGATTTATCCTAGCATTTACCAATCATGCCCTCATTATACGACAGCGCTCAAACCGGTCAACGCTTTCTCGCCTCCATACGTGAAACTGGATGCACATGAATCTGATTTTAATACTGAATTCATTTGTAACGCCACCAGCGCCCTATTCGCTCCGCAGACATTAGAGAGACCCTGGGGAGCCCTATCACACTTCTATATGCAAATGGACTTACACCTGGGCAGCGGTGCAGGCATGCTGGGAACTCATTTATGTAAATCTGATCTGACAAATTCACACATTCACATGGACTTGCCAGCAGCTTTTTTGTCAAAGGGACACAATGTTCCTGTTGCGATGGCTATGTGAGAGAAAGACACACAAATGCAAAGGAATACTTAAAGAATTTTTTTTAACAAGGGAAACCGTGGGAAATGCATCGTGTCACTCCCCAGCTTCACACATGACATCTCATATACACCCATCTTGGGGACGAGGAGATTCGTTAACATCACTGTATAAAACTTTCACGTGATGCATTTGTGCTGTCATCAGTTAATACTCCAGAATGTGAACACAGCAGCTAATGAACAGAAAATGTACAGGCTCATAGCTACCAGAAATTCTGCTTACTAAAATACAGAAATCACAAGCTTTACAACACATCGTTATTCCTAGCATTTTTCATCCCCTGCTCTTAAAATGGTCCTTAGGATACTGGACAGACACTATAAAAGGTTAGCAACCTTAGACCCTTTAGCTCAAGTTTTTGTTTTGTTTTTCTGCATGCTTGCAGCACTTTTGTACGTATGTCATAGCCACTTCACTGCACTTCATTTGCCTCCTGCTAGCTAGTTAGCTTTGTTACCATAGACAATATCAGTAGCACTTCACAATGCTGATTAGCATCTTTTGGGTAACGAGGCATGAGCTAAGCATAAACAAATGATTTGTACCAGTAATGGATGCACTATCAACAAGAAATGTACATCATGTCATCGTAAACAACACTTTGTCTTCTTTTGCTTCTAAGGTGCTTTTGAACCATCCATGCTCTATTTACAGGTAAAGCTAATCAGCTTATAGCACAAGGCTGAATCCAAATCCATTTCTGTCCGCTGATCAAGAGCACTACCTGGTGTCCAGAACAAGGGATTGTACACCCTACATACTGTAACACACACTAGCTATTCAATTAGCTTTTTAAAACTATTTGGGATTCCGGCTAGCTAGCTATGTAGCTGAATAAGTCTGATCGTCTATACTGCTTTATCTTGTATATAGCGGTTCGCAGCTCTGCCAGTCCCAGATGGATGTGCATTTAAATTCTTCTTCAGTCCTGTTGTATAAAAGTAATATCTAACTAAAAGTCATGCTGTTGTACTAAACATCTGTACAGCTGTAATATTTTCCATACTAGAGCTGCCAATGGTCGCATCACAGCCGTGCTGATATTCATTACGACAGCATATTAAATCTCATAAGTAATTGCTTAAGTGTTGATGCAATGTTCTTCAGTGGCTAATACAATCACAATTTAAATACATGTAAAAGTTTATTGACCAAAAAAATGTACGACTGATTACCTGATTACGCTTTTTTCCCTTTTCTGGCACTGGTTAGAATGAATATGTAAAGAGCAAACATGTATGCAGCAAAGTGCTAATAATATTTCTCAAAAACAACGTCACTGAGCGTTGAAGTGATCATCATTACCATGTTTTAATCACTTTTCTCCACGGGGTTGACAGCTGAGCACTATCCCTTTGGGTGTTAATAATGTGTTGAAGGGTTAATAACACAATTCCTGTCATTTCAAACATCATTCAGACCAACAATTTGAACCTTCTGATTCAGCGATTTTATCGCCGATCAGAAAACAATCAGAATTCATTTAATCCAGTCTCTGATTAGCCGGTTTTGTGTCACATGTGTCATGCTGTGCCAATCAGAGGGAGCACAAAGCGGCTATGTCAAGAGAGCGCATGCACACAGGAGAGTGTTTAAGGCCTGGTTCGAAGCGCGGGCAAATCCGATTTGTTTCACAAACGCCATCTTTAGGACTGACTGTCCACACTTTCATTTGAAAACCACCAGATCTAATTTGACTCACCACCAGATCTAATGTTCAGACTGGCAGCCCAAATCTGACACATTGACATTCAACTATCTGCATTGGTTGCGGTGGTAATGACAGCTTACGTATGTTCACTACCCTCACACTTGATACTGATGCACCCCCCTTGCCCCCCACCACCGCCCTCCCAAAGTGCCTTCAGACATTTCACTTCCGCTGTCCAGGGACTATTGTCCTCCTTTTCCATAGTTATGCTAGTCACTCCTCCAGGAAACAGGAATCGCATGGAAAATCCAATTGCACGGCTTTCACATACTTAGTGTTAATAACAGAAAGAGCAACAAAAAAAATGACCCAATAAAGCATAGCAACTTAACTTTCTGGGTCCATGTTCAATACCACATCACTGTGTGGACTTGAACTTCAGTGTCACGTTGCACATCACATAATGGACAGTTTGAAATCCAATACATTTACATTTACATTATGGCATTTGGCAGACACTCGTATCCAGCTGACTTACATTTTAATCTCATTACACAGTTGAGCATTTGAAGGTTAAGGGCCTTCCTTAAGGGCCCTACAGTGGCCACTTGGTGGTGGTTCAGTTAGAACCTTCTGACCTTCCAATCAGTAGTCCAATGTCTTAATCAATTCAGGCAGGTAGGGCTTTCAGACTTAGGAATCCCATCTGAATCTGAATTCAAACCACCTACTGTATGAATGTTGTTTGGATCAGATGTGGTCTGGATCAGTTGTTTGGATCAGATGTTGTTTGGATCAGATGTGGTCTGGAACCAGATCTGGTTAGACTACATAAAAGCAAACTGATTCCAAACTGATTGATTCCAATCTGGATATGGCAAAAATCGGATTTGGGCTGGGAGTCTGAACAAGGCAATTCAAACACATGCATTTTTTTTTAAAACAAATATAAAGCCATATATTATCCATACGTTTGTGCTATATGTATTAGTGTACTGTACACGTATAGTATTTGGCAAGTGCCACAAAATGTCAAGTTCACAAGACTTACTTTCTATTATCTTATTTGCATATCAAATAAACGTGTGATTCCTTTTGTAATATTTTGTCACAATACATACAATTTTTTGCACATTTAAAAAATGAGTGAATAAATGATTGTGTGTGAATGCATGAATGCAGTGTAGATAATATGCGAGGAAGTGTGTGGGGATGTGTGACTGGTGAAAGTGAGTAAGATCTGGAGTAAGTGAAAGAGAGAAAATGAGAAAATGAGGGAAAGCGAGTGAGTGAAAGAGTGTGAGTGAACAGACTGACAGTTTCACTGACTGACTAGACTAACTGATTGACAATTATTGGGCGGCTGATGCCTCTCACTGCGTGTAAAAAATGAGAGCTGGGAGTAAATGTGTTAAAGCGGTGGGTTGTAAATGAGGACAAAACAAATCATCACCACTCGCAGCTGGAGCGCCACCCGACTGGGCCGCACTCCGGCGAAAAACATCGCACAGGAAATCTTTCTTTAGAATAAACAACCCCTCACAGCAGACAATGGGCAAAATTAATGTGCAAATGTATGCAAGAAATTAAAAAGGCAGAATTAAGCAGGCAAATGAGGTAGCTACACTCGAAACGTTGGAATTATGAATAATTACACTAAATTTCCCGCTCCTAATATGACTTTTTGGGGTGTAAACAAAAGCTTAATTGTGGAAATTTGGAGGTGAATATTGCAGAGCGCTGGCAATTGTTACTAACAGAGGCACAGTTTATAATGTGATGATCTGCCTTAATCTTACTTATGAAGCCCTGGAAGTTAAGGTCATCTCATAGTGCATAATGAGCAACTGAAAATCACACAACAACATTCAGAGGAATACTAACAAGCCAAAGTCACTTGCACTGTAGATGTTTACAATTTTTCCTAGATGCTTGATCACATGACTTTGCAGTCATGAGAACAGTTTGATTGCCAAAAATCTCTAATGAGAGACAGTAAGTGTGTGGGTGGGACGAATAATGGTGATCAGGGATTGGCCACCAGGAGCAGTTGTGTCAGAGATTGTTTATTCACTGGTTTTTCTCTGATTAGTTAATTTTATGCAGCATCCTGAGGTGTGGAAACACCGTAAGAAGTTAAATCTGCAGGCAAACTGTACACAAGTTCTCGAATTCTCTTGAATTGCTATTATTGGAAATAAGGATGATCAGTGATCGGTCGTTAAGAAGAATATAAACCAGTGATTGGTTGCTGGGAAGAGAGGTTATCAGTGATTGGTTGATGGGAACAGTGGTGATCAGTGATTGGTTGATGGGAACAGTGGTGATCAGTGATTGGTTGACACACTGGTGGTGACCTGGGATGTGAGTTGGAGTAGCGTATTAAGACCAGGACAATCACAAATTTGCTTGAAAACACTAGATTTGTCAATGTGATCTCTTTTAAGTCACAAATTTAGCATTAAAGTCTTTAAGTTGAATACATCTGACTTGTAAGATTTACTTTTATGGTAAAGGGTTGGAGGTGATTAGCTCTGTTTAGTTGGAGGTAGAGTTCATTTCTAATTTCTAATTGTTGCTTTGACACGTACTACCTACCTAAACAATGTTGCTAACCAAGTACACCCCTTTATGGAAACAGTATTCCATCATATCTGTGTCTTCTTTCAGCAGAATAATGTGTACACAATAATGCTACACTGCAAAAAAAGCTTCAAGAATGGTTTGAGGAACATAACAATGAGTTCGAGGTGATTATCGAGCATCAATAATATGTACTGGCAAAAACAATCTAAATTTTTGGATGCCCCACCTCATATCATATAGGACTTTAAAGGTTCTGCTACCTACGGCTTGGTGCCAGATACCACAACACATTTTCAGAGGTCTAGTGGAGACCAGGCCTTAATGCGTCAGGGCTGTTAGGTGTGAAGCCTAGTTCTCACTCACACACTCATCGTCTATACCACTTTAACCTGTACACAGGGTCGCGGGAGGTGGGGGTAGCCTGGAGCCTATCCCAGGAGACTTAGAGCACAAGATGAGGTACACCATACAGGCAATTTGGGGAACACCAATTAGCCTAACCTGCAGGTCTTTGGATTGAAAACTTTGGAGAAAACTGGACTACCCGGAGGAAACCCAACAAGCACAGGGAGAACATGCAAACTCCATGCATACAGAGACCCTGGAGGTGCAAGGCAACAATGCTTACCACTGAGTCACCATGCCGCCAAGTCTAATTCTAAATAATATAAAAAATAATACAATTTAAAACAAATACTATTTTCAGGAAAGAAACAAATTGCCTGCCAAAAGTAACAGACGATAACCATCAAGCGGACCCTCTGACTGAGCTTGTCTGGGTAGTATGGGGTGTGGTAACCCACCGACGGGACAGCTCGAACGCGGTTCCTCAAATCCTCAAAGCAACAACCTAGAGCCTTACCTGCCACGCCCACTAAAAGACAAATTCAATCCTGAAGTTAGAAAATAACCTAAGATTTCAGCTTCATCATAGTCTCATAATGAGATTTAATTTCATTGTATTTGTAAAGGATTTTCTAAGCTACCTATTTGGAAATGATGTTTGTATAGTGATACTTACAGTCGTTACAAACTGCACCTGGAAAGGTTTGAAGACATTTGAAGACACTTTCACCACCAAGTCGCTGGAAAATTACAGGAGTTTAAATAGAAGTTTTAAATAGTTTAAATAATATTATAAAAGCTGTTGTTATGAAATTGTTTCGAAAACTTTTGGATCTGTCCTGCTTTGACTTAAGGCCTACCTCAAGGGCATAGCAGTTTTTTCATTAAAAAAGGTGTTTTTTGTTCCCTTTAACTTTGATTACTTTGTGGATACCAGTGGTATGTTAGCTACAGCAGAGTGATCAACCCTGATTGAACTCAATTCTCCATAAAGGTAATGTTTATTACTTTTTTTTTTTTTTTTAAAGAAATGCTTTACATAGCCAGCATAATGTCTATAACAAGCCATTATATCGACGTCTACAAGCCTAATAGTTTTTTACCTTAATACAACTATTTTTGTGATCACAGCGAAAAGTAAAGATGTGAACTCTCAAGAAAAGCTTGTTTTTCTCCAGACGTCAGGACACTCATCAGAGCCGCATTTTCAATCAGGAGCAGTAAAAAGCCGAGCGGAGACGCCTCGCCTTGGGCTCTGATCGAGCACGTCGGCTAACAAAGTCGTCATGGCTAATGCAGACGTCTGAGGAGGGAGCAGGAGAGTGAACATTAAAAGAAAAGAGGAAAAGGAAAGCAGGTCTCTCCTTCGTTCTCCTTGGATGAGGAAAGGAAGGTGTCGCGGAGCCCTCGGGAGAGTGAGAGGCGTCGTGCTGTTTGACAGGGCTTAGAAGTTGTTACAGCGCATCAGACTGGAAGAGAGATGAAGCCGTTTTCATATCCACACTCAAACACTAACACGCACCGGGGCTCCGCTGAGAATTCCTCATTATTACATATGAGGGGGGAAAAAAAACATAGTTGCATTAGCATTTAGTTAACTTCACGTTCTATTCAGTACTCAGTAGGATGTCCCTCTTGACCCAGACGGGCAGGTCTGGTTTAACTAGACAAATGCATCATTTTGTTTCAGATCCCTAAAATGTCATTAAAAGCAGACGCCGGATTTTTATTATTATTATTATTATTATTATTATTATGGAAATAATATGAAACCGAAAACTTTAAAGTTGATGATGATGATCACAGCGGCAGGTTTGTTTGCAGAGACGGCAGTCGTAAGTTAAATTTGATTTCAGATTTCATAGTTATTAACATTTTTATTTCAACTATTTGCTTTCTGGGTCGAGATGAGCTAAAATGTCATGCTTTATTATTTTCCAAAAATATTTAGGCTCAAAAATAAGTTCTGCTTATTTTAAAATGTACACAAAATTATGAGGAAGCTTCAAACATTTTGCCATTCTGTGCTTTTGTGGAATAAAAAATGTTCTCAGGTGAGTAAAAAAAAAAAGAGGGATGAAGAAGGGTTAAAAAAATAATCCAAAAACACAAGTTGATAAAGTTTTTTTTTATTGTTTTGTTTTTGTTTGATTTTTTATTGAAAAAAAAAGTACAGTACAGAAAACAGCGCATTAGACAGAAAGCATGAGAAGAGACATGGTCAGACCGTTCGTGTAATAATAGAGCTAATATAAATGGAGCCTGAACAGAAATGGAATTTGTTAACTGTTATTTGAATAGTAAATGTAATTTTCTCCAGGTTTAAATTTTACATTTAGCAGATGCTCTTATCCAGAGTGACTTACATTTTTATCTCATTATACATTTGAGTAGGTGAGGGTTAAGGGCCTCACTCAAGGGCCCAACAGTGGCAACCTGGTGGTTGTGGGGTTTGAACCTGGGATCTTCCAAACTGTAGTCCAATGCCTTAACCACTGAGCTACCCCTGACCCCAATGCTTCCAAAAACTTCATGGTGACGTTATAAATCTGACTTTAAAGATAATTGTGTCCCCAAAACAAATTGAAAACTGAAATTCAACAAATTCTATGTTTTTTTTTTTTTTTATGTTTTAAATGTTTTTTTATTTTATTGTTTTGTTCTTGTTTGATTGTTTTGTTTTTTGTCTGTTTTTTAATTGAAGTTTTTTTTTTTTTTATATTAAGGCTGGTCATTGGTGTGCTTCTTCAGTCTTGCATTTTCAGCTTTCACAAATTTTATCCTAGTCAGGGTCTCCATGGAAATCCAGGAAGACTGGGCGTGATTCGGGAATACACCCTGGATGACACACCGGTCCATCACAACGGACCATTTCCAATGGAGTATAAACAAGCCAGTCCACCCACTGCTGTGTTTTTGGGAGGTGGGAGAAAAGCCAGAGAATACATTCAGAGATCATGAGAAACTGCTCAGACAGTAACGTCCCACTGTCCCACCGAGTTTGTCTCTAGTCTGAAAATAAAATACAGCAGTCACGCCTTGACTCCAAGAACCTGAAGCTGCTCAAGGTTCCAGGTTCCCATATTTATCCACTATAAAGTACATTCAAGAGTCCACGTACATCGGCGCTGTATCTGACAGCGTATACTGTACATTAGCGAGACCATCATTACAGAGCCACTCAGCTGGATTCCTTAGAGATCGTGCACAATTATCATTTTTATATCACCTCTGCGCTAAGCCGGTCTCTGTTTAATGCACTGACTCGTTGTTTGGCGTGACAGACTCGCCTGCTGATGTGAGCGCGGGGAACGGATCGAGAAGAAGCCAATTTAGCACCTGCGTCACCGCCGATCAGATCTATGCAGAGGGAAAAGGGACAAAGGCGAGCTCTGACCCTAATCGCTCATTAACCGGCTCACAAGATATCCGCTGGAGTAGCATGGAGGAAACATTTCTTAAACAGGTTTACAGTTTCATGGAGTAATAGAAATGAAAATGGCTGGAAATGAGAAAAAAATGAAACATTAAAATCTGTTTCCTTTGTACGAAACGTACAAAACAGTGCACATAGGAGGGTTTCCCTTATAAAGGAGAGTAGAACTTCTTTAGAAAGAATAAAACAATGAACTGATTGTCAAGTCAGTTTTTATGGACTGAGAACAATTGCACTCATTTTGCACGAGTGTTGAACGAATATAGTAATTTTTTTTTAAACGCCATAGTTTTTTGTTCAGTCGATATGCTTTTATAAAAAAATTAAAAAAATTAAAAACAAGTACAGGATGAGCTGACCAAGCATACATGTGCTGTCTTTGAAATCTTTGAAATAATCAATGAGTACGATTAAGATGCTGTCCCATCCAATGTCCTCTGCGAGGAAAAAATAACTTTCTGTTAACTTTAAATTGGGTGGAACGATGGTGTAGTGGTTAGCACTGTCGCCTTGCACGTCCGGGGTCCAGGTTTGATTCCCATCTCTGTGTGCATGAAGTTTGCATCTTCCCCCGTGCTTCCTCCCAAAGACTTGCAGATTAGGCTAATTGGCGTTCCCAAATTGCCTGTAGTGAGTGTGTGTGATGGATTGGCACCCTGTCCAGGTTGTACCTAGAGATGGGCTCCAGGCCCCCTCTGACCCTGAATACAAGATAAAGCAGTATAGTGAATGAGTGACTTTAAATTGATAATGCTATTGTTGAAATGTAATATGTAATTTTGTATTGTAGTAACAGATGAGAATTACTCTTAAATTAACATTGATGAACAATTAAATACACTAAACTGGTGAAAAAAAACACTGAAAAAAGGTACATTCTGGCCATGATAGAAAGGCACCAGAACACTCAGTGCACCACAGCCCACCGCACATGGGGCTTAGCAGGCAAAGAGCCCAGGACTGCCGAGCCAGCCTCCAAACTCCCCAGAGGAGCCATGGAACATACCAGACAAACACATTCAATCCACCCCACAGCACCCCAAGGTTCCTCTGTCAACGTCAAAACATGCCAGTATTTAAGGGAAACGCTGCATCTTTCAGTATAAAATCCTGATTATAAATAGCATTCACACTACAGCATTTGACCTTATCCACATCAAATTACATTTTTTATAGTACATTTGAAAAGGTCAGGGAGTCCAGCAGTGGTTACCTGGTGGTGGTGGGATTTGAACCTGTGATCTTCTGATTGCTAGGCCAAAGCCTTAACCAGTGAAACTACCCTTCGGCATGTTCCTGAACTGGACTCCATATTAACTTAAACACATCTCCTGTTATATTCAACTTCCAGCCTCCTAACACACAGTATGATGCAGATCAAGCCCCGCTATCTGTTATCACCCAAACGAGGATGGGTTCCCTGTTGAGTCTGGTTCATCTCAAGGTTTCTTCCTACTGCCATCACAGGGAGTTCTTCCTTGCCACTGTCGCCGTCGTCCTCGGCTTGCTTTGCGACAATGTCAATTGTTAAAAGCCCTATACAAATAAAATGGAATTGAATTGAATTCCCATTTTGTGTTTTTTCAATCCTATGTCTCATTTCAATCCTTCGTCTACATCTCTAGTTCCTTGGAATCTGTGAATATATATTCACGTACAGTACAGTAGGTAGTTAAGATTAGTTTTTTCCCCACAAAAAAATAAGAATAAAATGATTAACATGAAGTAACAAAAGCAGCTGAATCGTACTCGTTGTACTCGTGCACTAGTATAAAGCAGCGCTGTTTATGTCCTGGTTTGTTCAAGACATCACAATAGACTAAATGTAGGAATTATAACAAGCAGGTGATCTTACTGAGTTTCGCACACACACACGCACACACACACACATCCCTAAATAAAAGGCACAAAAAGCCTTTCTCATAACTGTAAATCCAAGTTATCCTGCGGTTCTCATCTCATCGTACAATAAGGAGACATGAACTTCAGAGCCGATATGCGATCTTTCTGTTTTTCCATCTTGACGCCGGGAGTCCGGAGAGAGAGAGAGAGAGAGAGAGAGAGAGACGAACTCCTAACAGCACGCCGCGTCATGTCAAAGCGTACGAAACAGCTTCGTCTTACAATGGACCTAAGCAGGGGGAACATCTGTCAAAAAGGACACTTGTGAGTTCATTAGTGCCGAATGAACAAATGAACAGATTGATGGAGGGTTAGATGCTGGAAGTGACGGCAGAGCCTCTACTTTGCATTGCATCACCATATTGGCACAGTGGGAATCTCAGCCAAGTGATAGAGTTTCCTGTAAAAGACTGAGCCGCTCATTTTCACCTCCCCCTCCTTCCTCCAGGAACCAAAGTGGGGGAGGAAAGAAAACATGAAGTGAAAACTTTTTAAGAGGAGACTGGCAATTAGCACAGTGTTAATGAACCCTGTCGCATTGTCTGATCAAGAGGCCCGCGCTAATTACGAGCAAAATGTCTCAGTCCTTCTGCCACTGTGTACTGAAAACACACATCTTTTTTTTTTCCTTTTTCTTTTTCTTTTCTTTCAAAGACACAACAGAAAAGGCCAAACCATCAGAGAATTATGATCCATGACTGGGTAAACAACAGCAGCAGCGCTAGTGAAGATGGAAAAATGACAACTTCTCCATTCCACTTCCTTTGAACTATACAACACTCAAAAATCCAAACTTTAATTATGTTAAACGCTAAGAATCTTGGATTTTAACACAAGTTTCCAAATCGCACCCGACCAGCCAAGACGTGATTGGTGTCAGCTTCTTCACTTCAGCAGCACTTGTGACAGTAGCTCTGACTGCGAGACAAATCACAGGTTTATATTAATGCACTTGTTCAGCACATACACTGATCAGCCATAACATTAAAACCGACTAGGTTTTGGGTTCCCCATTTGCGGCTCTGGCCCCTCGTGGTGTGGCTCCGCAGGCCGTCTGTGGGTGTAGAGTGGAGTCTGGCACTGGGACACTGGCGTCCTTTGGGTGCTGTGTGGATTGGACATGTTTTTCCAGCACATCCCATGGGGGTTCGATCAAACTGTGATCTGGGAAGTGTGGAAGCCGAGTCCCCGGTCTTGGGCTCTTTGGGCTTGACTTGTTCAATGCCTTGTGTGGAATGGTGTCTTAATGGTCACATTAAGCACTGTCACCTTGCACCTCCGGGTTCCTGGTTCAATTCCCTCTTCGGCTCTGTGTGCATGGAGTTTGCATGTTCTCTGGTTTCCTGTCCCGCCTCATGTCCTAGGTCTCCTGGGATAGGCTCCAGACCCTTCTGTGACCCTGTATACAGGATAAAGTGCTGTCGATGATGAGTTTGTGTGTTGCATTGGCTTTTTTTTATGTGATCGGACCAGACAAGCTAGTCTTTGGTCACCCTGGGCATGCCTGAACCAAAAAACTGTAAGCAGGTTATTAGAATATAGTTGATGTTCAGTTTACCTGGTGATGGTGTTAATGTTATGGCTGATCAGTGTATAACATGGTATTTAACAATCTATATAACTTTCTATATAACAATCTAACTGGATAATTTTGGACATGGTTTATTTTCTTTTTACATTTTGAAGACATGGGGAAGTCTTCAGGAAAGAAATGTTTGTAATAAATGATAAAATCCTTGTTTTGGTTCTGTATACTTCATAAGAGAGTTTTTTTTTTTTAAAAGGCATGTGAGGGGTGTGAGAACAGGAACTTGTTTCATTAAGCGTTGATTTATGATGTAACATCATCATCATGATTACT
>JAQKPX010000020.1:15804445-15816198 GCA_030068255.1 Clarias angolensis
GTGTTAATTATTTTTATGTATTTATTTTTTGGGCTGTGGAACGAATAATTTGAGTTTCCATTATTTCTTATGGGAAATTTTGATTTGGTTTACGAGTGTTTTGAAATACGAGCCCATTTCCTGCACGAATTATGCTCGTAATCCAAGGTTCCACTGTACAGTATTAGCGCTGAGACAGAACACACACCGGCTTCCATATAAGCTGTTCTTCAATATATATGTTCTTGTTAGTCTTTCAGCTGCTCCCGTCACCATCCACTTCGCACACAACTTCGGCACAGATGGTTTAACTCCAGATACCCTTCTTGATGCAACCCTCCCATTTTATCCGGGCTTGGGACCTACACTGCAGTGGCTGGGGTTTGGGCAAGAATCAAGCCCAGCCATGAAGAAGAAACCTACCATTGAGCCACCAATGTAGTAATCAAAATGTCAAATAGGTTTTTATTCGTCATTGACCTATACTGGGCTACCAGTGTGGATCTGTGCAGATATAAGGGTTAAAGTGGGACATCAAGATGTGGCAAGAACCAGAGGATGCCTGAGAACAGACACTTTCTGAAGAAAAATAGCCATGTGATGTGATTGAGATGTAAAATAAAGAAGAAAAAACTAATTCAGGGTAGGGGTGGCTCAGTGCTTAAGGCATCAGATGATGGATCAGAAGGTCCCAGGTTCAAATCCCATGACCACAAAGTTGTCCCTGTTAAACCCTTAAGCAAAGCCCTTAACTCTCAGAGAGAGATATATATAATAGGATAAGAATGTAAACCACTCTGTATAAGGGCAAATGCTGTAATGTAAATTAGATTTTTCTGGAAACCATAACTTCATGATGTTGGATTCTACATCAAATGTGCCGGGGGATTTGAGTAATAACGCGTGTTAATAAAGCAGCCAGAGAGACACTTTTTGATCAGCTTGATCAAACTCATAATGATGACCCCTCGATTTCATGTGAAACCAATAAGAAATAGACAAAACACCTCATAACAAATTGAAAAGTTATGATCTGGCAACCATAAGACACAACCATCCACAACTCGATCCATTTACAGGATCTTCAATTAACATCTCTTCAAGACTCCTCGAGTTATTTTGCACTACGACTTTTTTCCTCAACCTGAGAACAACATGTAAGCAGGAGCTCTCTATTGTTGCGCTGCCTTCATGCTTCCTTAAACAAACCTGATGGCTCGTCTTGCTCTTCTTGCATCGAAAACACATTGTGATCTCTTGACTCTTCTCTTTGTAGCAGTGATCCTAATTACACACCCTGAATGAAGCAAGAGCTGGTACATTTAAATCTGTCTACTTGACATTTGCTCTTTGTGCCTATGCACTTAAATTACATCCTGCCAATCCTGACGGTCATGAGGAGCAGAGAAAGAGAGAGAGAGAGAGAGGGAGGAGAGGTGTACGTAAGGAAGTGCGACTCGCTCGATCTCCCGGCGAACTTGCTCACAAAAAGACTCGGCTTTCCTCATTTGATCGACACAATTAACTCAACATTCCGCTGAATGGAAAGCGAGGGCTCGGAAATTAAAGGGCTATGCCGTGGCACATTCACCGTGGCCCCTAAAATTAAGTGAACCAACTTCATTCACCCTGCTGAATGCACTGAAGGAGGGGGGTCCGTCTTGATTGAATAATTGATTTTCTCGAGCGGCCTATGTTTAAAGAGGGATAACTTGACATCCTTTGACCGGTAATGATTGTAATTACTGCAATGACTGGTCATGTCAAATATGACACTGAAAGCACTGTTATTAACCATTCTTATCCACAAAAAGAAATTTTGAAATAGCAAGACACTCCTGTCTCGTGCCTCAGTGTGACCCGAACGCGCCGCCGGACTGATTGGCGACTGGTTTGAAGTAGCGAGCCTGGTTAATTGACTGCGCGTTCTGAGCCACCGAGGTGTCTCCGACTCACAGCCCCACATCCTCCTCCTAACACAGAAATCAGGAAGTTCTGATAGTCTAGACTGTTATACAACAACACAACACGAGCAATCTCCAAGTCACGAGTCTCAGCGATGAAGGCTTTCGGGTATCCAAGAGTACAACAGTGATGCTTCAGTCTGTTTCATCATCCAGCCTGGAGCCTCATTGCACTGCTGACAAATGACCCGAGAAAAGAAAAATCACGTACAGCAGTTTGGCAGCTGTGCTCATTTGCATATTGAGGCATTAATTAGCCCGTGTGAGCAGCGGGGAGAGTGTGACCACGGGGGTTCAGAGCGTGGAGGTGATCAGCGACGCACAGGGACGGATGATGTTGCGGTACTAAAAAGGTTCTGGAAAAGAACCGGACAGTTCGGGACAGGTCGCTGGTTCGTGTTTCCAGTACGAGAAACAATGACCATGACGTGAAATAGGAGAATTAGAATCAAACTTTGAGGGAATAAAAGGTTCCTCAATTCGCAATTGTTCTAAATTTCTCCATGGATTGTATTTAGGACCTTTTCTTAGTGGTTCTGTATGTCCTTTAGTAATGAAGAAGCTCAGTGGTTAAGGCATTGGACTCAGGTTCGAACCCCACAACCACCAAGTTACCATTGGCGTTACCAGTCTGTTGTACTGTACATACTGTATCCAAGAAGTTCTTTGCTCAACATCGCCCGTGTAGTTTTGTATGAAAGTATAACGTTTCTCTAGTGGAGCAGATTTTTAAAGCTGGCGATAAATACACGGATTTAGTTTGTGGAAAGTTCAAGCGGCTTTTCCAGAGACAAGAACACATCACATCACGATACGGTGCGAGATGTATACAGTATCTAATAAATAAATACATGAGTGAGAAGAATAATGAGTTTCACTGAACATATGTTTTCTCATCACCTACTCTACGTGGCCACTGCGGAGGGACGTTTTGAACGCACGTTATATATGAAATCCACACGACTCCATTTTCCTTACAGTCCAACCTCGTTTTAAAAGACTCTATGGATGGTTAATGTTTCTAGATACAGATACAGTATAAGTCTGAAATTATGACTGTGAAACTGATTTGACCAAAAAATTTGGAATTGAGCGATGTGGCTTGTAATGTGAACGTAGCCTTAGGGTTGGATTAATAGTTAAGTCTTTGAGTTATGTGTGAACCATATATAATTGTTCCTGAACTGTTGCCACAAAATTGAAAATACACATTATAGGAAGAAGTTGTGCATGCTGTAGTATTTCCAATTTCCTTTGACTGGAACCAAGAGGCCTAACCCTGTTCCACCATGGCAGTACCCCTTTGTACTCTGCTTCAAGTGAGCAGCATGAAGACGTGGTATGACCATGAAGTCAAAGAACTCGAGTTTCCTGTACAGAATCCTCACCTTAACAGCAATGAACACCATAGAGATGAACCAGAAAGATGAACCGAATGCATCTCAAACCTTTATTGCATGACCTCACTAATGCGCTTGTGGCTACATAGGCGAATCCTTACACACTCAAGAAATCACCAGTTTCTGGTGAATAAACCCAATTTGTTTTCATACATCCATCATCGTTTAATCACATATTTCCCGACTTAACCAAACCAAAACCCAGTGGTCTCACCCGAGCTCAGGATCAAATCCAGGTTCCTGCAGTCACAGTGAAGCAGCAACATTACCCACAATCCAATCAAGATTTGATCGTTTGAATGTTGGAGAGCAAACGGAATAATTTGCGAGACATTTTGAGCTAAAAACAAAACACACACACACAGAGTAAAGTCCTAGGCCCGTATTCACAAAGCTTCTTAAACATAAAAGTTGCTCCTAGTGATGAAATTCTAAGAACATTCTTAGAATTATGACATTTTCTTAGAATTTCCTCTTAAATTTAGGACTAAATCTTAGCAAAAATAAAAATAATTCACAAAACATCTTAGTCCTAAAAACAGCTCCTAAGGTAAAAATAAGAAATATTCTCCAAACACTAAAAGTAAACACCGCTCTTCTGTCCAATTTGGTTTTCTTTTTGTTTGACTTTCTTCCATCTCTCTTGGATTATTGGCTACATACAGTACTATCCAAAAGTGCAGCTTAAATAGACTTTCCTGCAATCATGTAAATTGGTAAAAGGTGAGCCATTTCGTTCCCAATCTGAAATAGATCACAAGTAATAAAATCAATATGATCAATAAATGTAAGAACTTAAGTATAGTAGCTGTGGAAATTGGTTGCTTCAAAAGTAGACACATTTTCAACATCATTCAACATTTCCTAAATCACTTTTAGTCTAAGACTCCCAGCTAGGTACTTTTTAGGCCAAGATAGTAGCTCTTTGAGAGAATTCTAAGAAGCTTTGTGAATACGGGCCTTAAGCAAAACTGTCGATGCAGCAATCACTTTTTCTTCCCACCACCCTTTTCTCTCATTAGCAGCTTCAGTCCATCAACGGGCGTGATGTGTTTTTAGACGCACCACATTTTTTGATCAGCATGAGGAAAGAGACAACCCTTTCATTTTCGGGAACATGGCATCTCTCTTTGAACACACCAATAGTTTAGTGCCGGCTCGTTCGTTAATGTGAAGGTTACTCTTTTATCACCTGTTTCTCGGCTGCCAGTATACAAAGACATCCATGACAACAGGCGTAGAGAACAAAAAAAAAAAAAAAACTGGAATAAAGAAAAGAGGCAAGAGGCAAGGTGATACTTGCTTTGAGTTTTAGAGCAACTTTTGAAGTAGAGTGATTATGAAGGTAGAGATCAGTTATAGAGTTTTAAAGTATAACTATGACCCTCGCCGTGCGATTTAATCGGTTATGGCCGGGACACAAAACAATCCGGCTTCCTTTTGTTTTTGTAATTCTGGCAGAAACGCCTTGCTGCTGAGAGGTCAGGGGAGATTGGACAGACTGATTGAAAAATTGTCAACTTTAATAGCCACTCCTTAGATCTGTAGAAAAGCATCTCAGAATGAACATATAAAGTCTTAAAGCAGATGCACTTTAACATGGACCAGATCCCACTAGTGATGAATCAATCTCAGGCTACAACTGGGGACCAACTCTCAGAAACTGGGCAGTTGAATGGTAAAGAAAAAACAAAGACCATGGAATAATTTAATCCGTAAAAAAAAAAAAAAAAAAAAAGAGTGGCAGAGTACAATCACGCCTAAACCATAACATTTTAAGAAACCAGTCAAGTAGGATGTAAAAAGAGGCGTTACTTAGCAACAACCCAATCCTTTTTTTTTTTTAAGAAAAGGCATTCAGAAAGAAATCTGTCTCTGAAGCTGCAGATGGAAAATCATCGTGCTTTTTTTCCAGAATGAATTGAGACAGTTTCCTTATCCAATTAGATCTTTTTTTTTTTTTTTTTGCAACATGCACAAAGTTTGACAATCTAAAATGCAATATAAAGCTCTATTTCATTTTGCGCTATGGAGGAGATGGTATTATATTGTACTATAATTGTAATAATATAATATCTGGATTTTTAGAAGTCATGCATTTGCCCCGAGTATTAAGAACATTATGAAATCATATTGAACAGGGAAATTTGAGTGAATTTATAAAAAAAAAAATTTTTCAGTGATCTTGAGCGCTACCTCCTGCTAGATTCGATTTCAGTCATTTAGCATTGAGACACTACGAGACAGTTTTTAATTTCCAGACTGCTTGTTTGTGTTCGGTATTAATCCTGGAGAATTTCTTTATTTTTTAAGAACGTTGCTGCACATCGACCAATCCGTGCAGCCAAATTAATTCCCCTGAAAAAGGATTTAGTCATTTTGAGGAGGATAATTTTTTTTTTTTTTTTTTTTTTTTTTTTTTAATTTTGTAACCTTGCTCCTGTCTTGCATGGCAAAAATGACAGGATGTGAACCAGACGCACAAAGAAAAAACACTGGCAACAAAATGCACCGCTTTATACTACTTCACTTCTTACATTGAATATCAAAGCAAACATTAAAAAAATGCTTAATTGAAGCAGGAGTCAACATTGAGGATGGGAACTTTTGTTGAAGACTAATGAAAACTTTCCCTCATGAACAGACCAGAGCGGAGAATAAGGAAGAAGGTTCCTGAAGAAAACCTTAAGAGAGTCATTGAAGTATAAAAGTGCTTTGACAGACAACAGATTGCTAATAAAGCTTTAAAATAGTTTATACTTATAAATCTAATGGTATTACGATGAAATTATCCAAAAATTTGGACAAAACTTATTTTTGGGTAGGCTATGTGGGGGATGAAAATTTCCTGAGTCTTTAGCATTGTGTGTCATTTTAAGGTGTTAAACCAGATAATTTCTTTTGAATTTTTGTAGACTTTTATTTATGAAAAAAAAAAAAAAAAAAGAATACAACAGCTTTTTTTTTTTTTTACAAATGTGAGATTAGAAGTACGAACTGAAGATATGATGGAAAAAAAAGTTTGTTTTTTTTTGCACATAGTGAAATAAACAGCATTACTGTTGTGTCTCCACACAATTTACAAAGATAATTAAGACAAACAAATATCTTAACAGATCAGCGAAAGATTGAATAAGAAAAGCCTGTGCACATCTTACAAATCAACTAAATCCTTCTGCTTCAGAAAACTATCATTAATTCCAAGCTTCATATGCTACTGCGCTGATTTCCATCTCATCACGGCCAAGAGCTTATGACAGAAAATGTTTGGGCTTATGTACTAATAATGCTAGATCAAAATGCATTTAAATATGCATCACTGATTTTAGATTAGTAATAAAAAAAAATAAATCCTGACATAAAAAGAAAAGGCCCAAAGCAAATAAATGCGTAACTTTTACCCCCCCCCACCCCCTCATTTTCATAATAATAGATTTACACAAGATAAAAGACAACAAACTGAAAAAAACAAAAAAAGAATACCATAGCAGTTAGACCTGATGGTGACGTTATAGCAACTGCTTGATGCTTTCGAGAGATGTTTAGACTGGTGTAATCTCAGATTAGAGATTATTTTGGTCAAATTATATTTCCACTTTTTTTTTTTTTTTTTTACAGATAGATATATACATATACATGCCTATATGCAAGTTCTTATGAACTTAATATGAACGTAATGCACTTTAACTGACCCTGATCTCTTAATAATCTTCATATGCAGTGGTCTGGCTCTCAAACTCTCAATAAAATATTTATAAACTTAATACAGAATCATATTTAAAAAAAAAAAAAATGAAAAGCATACTCATGGCATCTATGTGTCAGAGGACATACAGGAAGGTGGGAACTAAAAAGTTTGATGTGCACAAGCTTGCACAAACACGACGCGTCTAGTCGTCACAATGAGGTTGCGAGTGCATGGAAAATATTCATTCGGTTATTCGCTCCTTGGAGGCAACGAGTCACGGTAGAGCGAGTCATCTGGGAGTCTACCGGAGTGCAGAGTCGCCCTCTGGTGGATCGAGTCAGACATTACATCGAGAGCGTTCTAGGATCGGTGAAAGGGTGCTCGCTTTGTGTGAGACTCAGTGCGGCTACGGGGCCCTGGTCTAGCCTCTCCAACGCTGGGTCTACTACACTAGCAAAGCCACAGGCCTTGGTCTCAGTCTTAGCTCCCTGATGGTGTGGTGTTCACACTAGCAAGTGACAAAGTCGCTCATGCCGCTTTAACTTTCGCAAGTGGGCTGAAGTCGTCACATCAACTCGCGTCTTGCCGAGCTTTAAACTGTGTAGATGATACACATCGCTGTGGTATTTCTGGAAGCGTGACTCGTGCACTCTCGCGAGTCAGCAAATACAGGATCGACTGTCGGTTTGTTGCTTGCTACTGTGAAGGCAGAACGGAGGAGAGGCCTAACTCATTCTACCTGCTCAGTCTGAGCTTTATGGAGTTTTTCACCACTTGGATGGGGTTAGCCGGAGGAAGAGCCACGTCGGACAGATCGGTGCTGGAAATCTTCTGAAAAACATATTAAAAAAATTAAATAAAATGTAAGCATCCAGTATATGATGTGTAGGTAGTTTTAAAAACAAAACGGTCACAGGTTCGAACCTCAGCACCACCAAGCCTGGGTTATTAACCCTCAACTGCTCATACGCGTAATGAGATAAATGTAAATCGCTTTGGATAATGGTGTCAGTCATAAATGTAAATGACATTATATACCCTATAACCGTCTGTAACAGTTAAACTCAACCAAAACCTATAAACGGATACATGATGTAATGCAACAGTCCATTCCTAATCAGGCAATTTAATAACCTAATTACACCAGCGAGTTAATTGTGCTTTAAAAGGATGAACTGTGCCATAGTTTACTCATACAGTATAAAAAGACAGAGCATGCAATGTGAAACAACATTCCAGTTAATTGACGCCATACCTGCGGTGGTGATGTCTTCCCATCAGCATCAGACTTCTGTGCACAATGCAAAGATATAACAGGGCTTTCAACATGTGCACACATCCCAAAAAAGTCAAGCCACGTGTATACTGTAAGTGCACGCATGTAAAAAATAATTTTATTATTTTATTATTTTTTTTTTTTTAACTCACCGCTGCCTCTGTCTCCATTTTCACCTCTCCTTCTAAAACGGTGAAATCGTTAGCCTGGATTCAAATAAAACAATTATCACCATCAGGAACAGGAATACTGCGCTGAGAAACATTTCACATTTCATGCCGGTGTGAGAGATTCCTGAGAAAACCAACAGATGCGTCTACCTGAGAAAATTCAGCAGCCTGGTCCACCGAGTCCAAGGTAGAATCCTACAGAAAAAAAGGATGTCATTGTTTGTTTTTTTGGATGATCCAAAGTGGGATAACGTATTATTAAAAACATATATATTACAGCATTTGTAATTAAATGGTTTCTGTTTCACCTCGTCTACTTTGAGCTTCTTAGCTTGCTCATTATGAAGCGGTGAGCCCGGTCTCTTCTCTGCACATGTAGGACTGAGGGTTTTCATCTCTGTGGTTGGACATGAAAACACAGCATGACACTGTATTATTAACCTCTGATCACCTTGAAAATAAGCACCTCATCATATACAGAACATATATTGTATTAAACAGACAAGTGATGTAATACGGCAGGTGTGTGATGCGAACACGTACCAGCGGCAGGATGTGTGTCTACTGACATGTCCATCTTTTCTTGAGAATCTGAGCTGGCAGTGGTTCCTGTGGAGCTGCACGAAAGATATTTAAAGTTGCAACTTTACACGTTAAAAAAAATGAATAGAGAAGCTTTTTGTGGACAACAGAAAGGATAATTAATTACATTAAAACTGGACTAAGAAGCAAAAAAGTGAAAAGACCGACTTTAAAAAGGTTGCGCTAGACAGACAGATATATACTTTACTGACCCTGAGGATGATACCAGACTTTTAAATAAAAAATTGCTCAATGAATAGAAATCACTCTAGACTTATTAAAAATCTTCCAGAGCAAGAATGAACTTTTATTGATTATTTTTTTGGGGTCCCTCCATTTTGTCATCGGAAACTTAGGTGCATTTTGTGTTTGGGTGTGAGTGTGAGTGTGTGTGTGCGTGTGCGTGTGCGTGTGTGCGCGTCACCAGTGAGGAATGGCAGAGACGGCTGTCCTGGAGGCGTCAGTGGGTGAGGGGACGGACATGCTGTTATCCCTGTCCATGGTAAAGTCCACACTGCTCTCATTCACAGTCGAACACTACACAACAAAACAACATTTAAACATAAACATTTAACATTCATAAACTAATTTAAATACTGAAATAAGTGAAGAAAAACCAGCAGTTTTTTTTAACTCTAGACCTTAGACCTATACATAAAATAGACACCATTATTTGTCTTTTATACTCATAAAAAATAACAAAGTAGGATAAATTCAAGCATTTAACTATTCTGTTTATACTGTATATAAGCAGGAGCGCGCTCTGTGTGTACCTCCTGCACTCTGAGCTTCTCGTCCTGGCGGGGCGAGCCCGGTGTCCTCTGTGCGGAAGGAGGACCGCTCGCGATGGAGGTCTTCGGCTCAGACGGACACGCTGTAACAGAGGACGGAGCGTTACTCGCACCTGCTGTGATTTAGCGGATGAACGTGCATGCTAAATGATTTTAAGGTGCAGATTTGTCAACAACACTAAGAAGAAAATCCTAACAGACAGAGAGGGAGAAAAAAATATTGATATAAACACTCAAGTGCACTGTTTAAAAAAATAAAAAAAAAACTTAAGTTGAGAGTCAATCGATATTAAAACAGCTTTGCCGCCGTTTTTTTGGTTTAACTTTACCAATAATTAAACATAAAGCATATACCTGGATATACTCACACCCACATCTTGGCAAAAAAAGGTTTGTTTTTATTTTTATTTATCACTTAATGGGGATCAATACTATACTAAGAGAACACACTCCCAAAGTGTGTGTGTGTATATACACACTGCCTTACTACACTGAAACTCATTAATTCACAAGACAAAACTTCATCTAGATAAAAGTCAGTGTCCCTGAGTGACCTCTACACATGTTTGGTTTGGTGGACACTTGTGGAAAAAGCAGCAAAGCCTAATTCTCAGGTTGTCCCATATCGCTGCAGATGCTACTGCTAATATAGATGTCAATCAACACACCAGACATCCATCAAACAGGAAACATTAGTGCATTCAAACATTTTTTCTTCCGTTTGCGCTTTACAGAAATGACCAGAGACACCAGCACATGGACACCTACGTGCAGCAGCAGGGAGCGTGCATCCTGACGGGTCGATCTTCCCCTGAGAATCGGCGCTGGCTGAGGTCCCTGTAGGGCTGCACACAGATAGAAATAATCATGACTTTATACACATTTGTATTTGAAGAAACACATTTTTAAAAAAAAGATGTATACAAGTTGTTGGAAGTTAGATAATAATATACGCCTTCCTCTGAGAGAAGACATTTACATACAAACTGTACAGAGTGTAAAACTTATTAAGAAGATAATGAGTGTATGAGTGGATGATTATGAAACTATCGCAAACCTCCAATTAATAGAATTCTCAGATCCCTACATAGTAGTTAAATGTTTTATAACAAAAATTCACCAAATTTTTTTTTTCCGGGAATATTTGCTTCCAAAACCAAAGGGGGCGGGGTTTAAACCTCACTATTGCTCGGTTGACCTTGTCGGGTCCTCTGAGGGTCTACGTTTAAACCAGTATGAAAGCAGCGATAAACAGTTGCACATGGGCTTGTAGGGGCGGGGCTTTTACACTTAAAATTAACAGCGTACAATACATACAGCATACATTTAGAATTAACAGCAAACTACACAATCATAACTTAACCTTGTATAAAAAATAAGTATTTTTAAAGTAAAGTAACACAAAGAGTTACTTTGTTACAGTATCTCTGGGTATACAGGGTACACTTTTTTTAATAACCTAACATTAAAAAAAATAAATTTAACATAAAAAAAAAAAATGTATTAAGTTTCCAGAGATGTTCTAAAGCAGACCCGGGCATTTTAAGGCCCGCGGCCCGATTCTGAAAGGTTGCTTGGAATTAAGAAAATAAAACCTACTTTCAAAATTTTGCATAAATGACAGAAGTGCTTCACATCTCCACCTAAAACATTCAACCTGACTTTGATGCACTTGTTAAAGTTCAACAAAGGCTAGATTTCTCTCACTGAACAAGAAAAAAAAAAAAAACACTGAAACATGTTTACTTAGGTTTTTTTCCTTCACTGTTTGGCAGTTGGACAAAAATGTTATGAGTTACTGTACATTATTATTGGCATACAAAGACATTGTGGTATCTTAATAGAAAGTTAAAAACAGAAAGCATTGTGGTGTTAATGTGACTGAAAAAGAGTTACAAATGTT
>JAQKPX010000020.1:15871109-15888798 GCA_030068255.1 Clarias angolensis
ATATAAAAGTTGACAATGTATTCAAGTGATTTATTACTGTGACGGAAAAAGATAATTATGTCCTTTAATGTAAAATTGTAAGATTCCTGAATCAAATCAAAAATATAATTTCCAAGTTGCCGCCAGAATGCTTGTACCACTCCACAAGTGGAAAAAAAAAAAAAGATGAGGAAAACATTCTTTCTGATTGTTGCAGAAAGTACACAGGTCCACAATGTCCATATATTTAGCAATTATGGAATTAACCTGCTGCCAAATAAATAAATAAATTATTGTACATATTTGTGATTTAATTAAAAAAAAAAAATTATATATATAAAAAATTTTTTTTATTAAATCACAAATATGTACAATATGAAAAATATTAAGGTACAAGAATCAGGTATTAAAGATTGAATTATGCAAATAATTATACGCAGTTAAATATAAATTATACAATATAAACAAACTTAACAAAAATATACAAATAATGAATAACAGTAAACAGAGTAAACCAATTAACAAACAGACAAATAACAAAAAAAAAAAGGAAAATAAATAATAAAAATAATTAAATAGCACAAAATACTAATATAGAAAGAAAGAAAGAAAGAAAGAAAGAAGAGAAAAGAGAGAAAAAATCACAGTTTTCCATCGATTAAATCAGAATGTCGAGACAATAACAGAGCAGATTTATGATTTCCTATTAGCTTTAAGGAGTTTAAGAGGTGTTGTATTCCACAGAGGAAAGGTGATAGTTTAGGAGATGATTTAGCGAATTTACATTTATGGATGTAAAATTTAGCCTTTGTATTGTATTGTACAGTGTATTCAAGTGATTTATTACTGAGACGGAAAAAGATAATTATGTCCTTGCATAAATGTAAATACTCGAGTAAGCGCAGCGCCTTGATGACGTCAAACAGCTGCATCGTTGCTATTGGCTGCTTCACAAGAACCAGGAAGTGAAAGTTAATTCTCCTGCTGTGTCTCAAACGACTACAGTAAGTGGACGTTGTATTGCCCGGAAGCCTGTATTTCACAGCCTACTTAGTGCACTTTAGTATTTTTGCTGGAAGAATATGAGAGTAAACCCGAGACCAAAATATTGAACACGTACAAGAAGAGAGATAAAAATCCGTGTCGTCGAAATGTCGATAAAGCAGCCGAAGCAGACTGTTCTCAACCCGGTGAGAGAGAAATATACAGCTTACATAAACATTAATGTCGTTCTAGAAGCTGTTAAAGTCGTAGTTAAAGCTCGGGGGCGTTATGACGGTGAAGTGTTGACAAGTTGTAAGCTGGAGCCCTGGACAGACTGACAGCTGTTTAAATTGTGAATGTGGTGTTTATTTAATGTCAGTAATCATACATATGATTTTTAATGTTGTTTAGCTAACAGGAACATGTTTCTCAGTCTAACAGGAAGTGTGTTTTAAGTGTTTTTAGATTTCAGATGTTATGAAATGCTGAAGAATAATTACAAGCTTTTCATAAAGTGTCAAATTTATTGACAATTACATTAAGTTTATGCAAAGAGTTAATATTTGCAGTGTTGAACCTTGTTTTTCAAGATCTCTGCAGTTCAACTTGGCTGTCAATCAACTTCTGGGCCACATCCTGACTGATGGCGCACCTCATTCTTGTGTAGTCAATGTTCAGTGCTTGTCAGAATTTCTGGGTTTTTGATTGTCTGCCCTCCTCTTGAGGATTGACCGCACGTTCTCAATGGGATTAAGATCTGAGGAGTTTCTTGGCCATGGACCCAAAATGTCCATGTTTTGTTCCCTGAGTCACATAGTGATCACTTTTGCTTCATGGCGAGGAGCTCCATCATGCTGGAAAAGGCGTTGTTCATCACCAAACCGTTCTTGGATGGTTGGGAGACGTTACTCTCTGAGGATGTTTTTGTACCATTCTTGATTCATGGCTGTGTTCTTAGGAAAAATTTTGGATTTGATGAGCTCACTCCCTTGGCTGAGGAGCAGCCTCGCACATGAATGGTCTCCGGATGTCTTGGAGGACTGTAAAGTGGTTTGGGGAACAAAACATCGAAATTTTGGATCCATGAGCAGGAAACTCCCCAGACCTTAATCACATTGAGAACTCGTGGTCAATCCTTAAGAGGTGGACACACAAAAACCTACAAACTCCAAGCTTTGATTATGCAGTAATGGGCTGCCGTCAGGCAGGACGTGACCCAGAAGTTAAAGTTTTTTTCTTTTTTTTTTTTTTTTTTATTTGGTCCCTAGCAAGTCCCTATAGCAGTAACCATCCTGGGTGGACTTCATCCAGGTGAGATGGTTCTGATCCAGGGCTCTGTTCCAAGTGATGCAGACAGGTGAGTGAGCTGATTTTAAGCATAACATCTAGGGTTAACTTTTACTGGCTCAGTGGTAGGATCCTCGCCCGCTATGCGGAAGGCTCGGGTTCGATTCCCATCCAATGCCCCAAACCCTAGTCATTGTATGCAGTGCCAGTCCCATGCCCGGATAAAACGGGAGGGTTGCGTCAATAAGGGCATCCGGCATAAAACCTGTGCCAAGTTGTTGTTCGCTCTGACCGGAGACTAACAACCTCTAGAGTTAAAGTCATACACCCCTATCCAGAGCGAATGACAGTTTCATCTCATTTTACATCTGAGGGGGTTGAGCGCCTTGCTCAAGGGCTCAACAGTGGCAACTTGGTAGTGTTGGGGTTTGAACTTAAAACCTTACAATCAGTAGTCCACCACCTTAACCAAAAGATGTAAGTCATGGAGAGACAGACAGACAGATGATAGGAAATACATATGCATTTTCTGATTAAAGACACAAGATATTTAGATGTACTGTATATTCATCTGAACACAGATTACACATAAGGAATCAGAAAGCGCAATGAGGGGGTTGTTTTTTTACGGGCTTGTTTAAGGCATGGGAAAGTTCACATTATATTCAGTAATCTTATCATCTTATTAATCTAGTTTAAGTATAGTTTAAACTCAGGGTGTTGCAGGTTTGGCTCTGCGCAAATATGTGATGTGATGTAATGTGATAACACGCTGCTTTGTATTAGGATCGTGTTAGTGTGATACGTAATACATTTGGTGGTATTAGTACAAAAACTGGAGCTCTGGATGCTGATGACGGGGTGAGAGAACCGGACATAGTGAAGAACTAACACATAACCTCACTGGTGGCTTTACATAAAATTCAGGCAATATTTTGATGAGAGAATTTTCACCCTGACCGCAATTGACAATTTATTATTATTTTTTTTGCATGCAGGTTTCAGGTGGACTTCATGGTCGGCTCTAGTACTAAACCCAGAGCAGACGTTGCGTTCCACTTCAACCCGCGCTTTAAGAAGAACCAGATCGTCTGCAACACCCTGCAACAAGAGTACTGGGGTAGAGAAGAGATCCACTATCAGATGCCGTTCAGGAAGGGGGCAGAATTCGAGATCATCGTGCTGGTAGAGAAAGATTTGTACAAGGTGAGGTTGGAGACTATTTGTTACCACATTCTTAGGCACTAGTTAGGGCTGGAGTCATTTTTTTTAAGGGTTGGATGGTTAAATCAGATGAAACACCTGCTCATACTGCATTCAAATAGCATCGTGTCAGTGATCATATCTCTCCATATAAAGCTAACGTGTCTTGAATAGGACTTGCACTTTCTAAGTGTTTGTGCTGTCTTTCTTCTCACCTCCAGGTGGCAGTAAATGGTTCTCATGTGCTCGAGTACAAGCACAGAATAGACCTGTCCAGGGTGGACACGCTGGGTGTATTTGGGAAGGTTCATATCCAGGCCATCGGGTTCATTCCAGTTACAGTGAGCGCCTGACATCATCATCATCATCACAATCCGTCTCCGGCTCTTTGACATTCTACTGTTTGTCATTTCTAGCAAAACATGAAGCAATGCATACAAGTTATATATATTATATCTTTTCTTTTTTAAGGGTTCTACCAGTTCTTCTGTAACTGTGAAGGGGATCAACACCCAACCACCAGTAAGTACCCCAGTGCTGTGCTTGTGTCCTATACATGCAGAGTTACAGTAAGTGTGTATGAGCAGGGAGGGATATGTGTGTAAGAATGGGGTAAGTTTGAGTAACAGGAGGGTTATGTGTCTTTAAGCCATTTCTAATGGTGGGGTTAAGTGTGCATGGGAAGGGTTGAGTGTTTAAAGGTGGGGTTTAGTGTACAATGGTGGGGTTGCGTGTGCGTAAAAGAGGGCTTGAGAATGTGCAAGGGTGGAATAAGGGCGGGGTCGAGGCAGTGCAGGGGCGGAGTTGAGGCCGTGCAAAGGTGGAGTAAGGGCGCGGTCGAGGCCGTGCAATGGTGGGGGAAGGTGTGCAGTGTGTGCGGGGGAGGGGCCCGTGCATGGAAATGGCGGGGGATCGTGAGCGTGGAAATGGGCGGGGGGAGGGGGTCGAGTGCATCCAGATACATGCACTCAACCCTGCCCTCACGGTGCGTAAGGGCGGGGTTGAAGGCGTGTAAGGGTGGGTTGTCGGCAGATACATGCGGGGTTATGCACGTATAAGAAAAGTTATTATATTGTTAAAATACCACATTCTTTCTGACTAATGCATAAGTAATTCATGTTTTTAACACAACGTCCGTCCTCTTGTCCGTCCTCTTGTTTGTCCCTCAGGCTGTGCTGGAGGACTCGTCTGATTTGGTGAGTAACTGAGAGCTGATTAGAGGAGCCGGTGTACTTTTAAATGCAGTTTTTTTTTATCGGGATCAAAAACAAGGTTCTTTCACCTAATGAGAGTGTAGAGACTGTAGTTTGGTCACATTCCTTGTGAAGCAAATTTGGGTCTTTTAAAATGTGTTAAATAAATTTAAAACGGTGATGGAAGCAAGAATGGAATGTAAAGATCAAAAGAAAGGTGTTAGCAAGCAGTGGATACGTTTAAACCAGAAAGGGAGAGTTTTAAACAGGCAGTAGGTGGATCAAATACAGGACAAAATGATGAGGGCATAAAGGATGAAAGAAGGAACGAAGGAGCAGTAATTTGTCACATACACAGTCATACACAATATGATATGCAGTGAAATGTTTTTACAACCGCCCATGACCTAAAAAATTAAAGGAAAATAGAGTATTTAAATAACGAATATGAAATAAGAATATAATAATAAAAAAGAAAAATGGAGTATTGAAAAGAAAATATTAAATATAAAATATAGAAAACTTTTAGCTGTGAAATTTACATTTAAATGACAATATGAAGGGAGGGTGGAGGAGGGATAAGGGGAGAAAGAATGAATGCTGGATGTATTTATTTAATCGTTCCGCCATGGAAGGTACATGCATCTGATTGGATGATATTTAATATGTTTTTACTTTAGGCTTTCCTAACAAAAATCTGTTATTTTATATCATTTTTTTAAAACGTTTTTAAATCCACGCTCTGTGTACTGCGGTATGTAACGCAGCGAGCACGTAGTCTGAAGTCTGTTTTCACGCTTCGTTACTGCGGGTAAACAATTTAATTTGCAGATAAGTGTAATTTATATGCTGCAGTTTTCAATCACACCGTCAATAATAGAGCAAGATCTCGTCCCTTCAACATCACCCACTCAAGACAGACTTATAATGCAGGCATCCATACAGCAACGTCCAATATTAATGATATCCTCCTGACATTTTATCAACATCACAATACTGATGGGTTACTTTTTAGTCCTGGAGGATTTTCTCTCTGCGGTGTTTACTGTCACCTGATTCGGATTATGGAGTGAAGTTTTTTCAAAAAGAGATGAATGGCCTGCTCCATCAAATACCTGCTATACTATAAACAGGACAATATTCACTTTCTTATGAGACTCAGCGGCAGTGATGATGATGATGATGATGATTAATATCCTTGTTTGTGTGTGTGTGTGTGTCTGTGCGTGTCTGTGTGTGTGTGTGTTCAGACTCTTCCTTTTAGGAGAAAGCTACTAAAGGGCTTGAGTCCAGGACACACCATCACAGTCAAGGGTCAGGTCCCTGTCTATGCTCACAGGTTTGGAGATAAACATTAAATATTGTCATTTTCATTTGAAACTAAATTTAAGTCCAACAAACACTGTTTGGCGATTACTGCTTTGATTGAAAAAAATAAGTCTAAGTATTATACTGTACATATTTTACTTTAGTTTTAATTATTATTATTTTTTTTTTATTTAATTTTTAATTTTATAGAACTTTATTAATCCCAGAGGGAAATTGCTCAATTTTTCGCATATCCCAATTAGGATAACTGGGGTCAGAGCGCAGGGTCAGCCAGCTTACAGCACCCCTGGAGCAGATAGGGTTAAGGGCCTTGCTCAAGGGCTCAACAGTGGCAACTTGGCGATGCTGGGGTTCGAACCCCCGACCTTCCGATCAGTAACACAGTAGCCCACTAACTCATTCTCTTTAACTCATTCTCTTTCCTTTGCATTAAGTTCTTGTAAGGATATAAATTTAATAATCGAATTAAAATAGTGTTATAACACCATGAAATATGTAATAGTTTATTATATATGATAACTTTACAATTTCTACAATTACAGCGATATAGGTTGTATTGTAGAATTTTCATCAATATTTTTATATCTTCAAGGCAGTGCAAGCCTGTTCATATCGGTGATGTTCATATTCCTGTTGTTGTTTATTGTCTTTGCAGCTTCTCTGTAAACCTGCGCGTCAGCAACTCTGAAGACATCGCGCTGCACCTAAACCCTCGGTTGAAGTCCGGCTTGTTTGTTTGTAACTCGTACCTGTCAGAGTGCTGGGGTCCAGAAGAGCACACCTTGCCCAGCTTTCCCTTCAGCACAGGAGAGTACTTTGAGGTATTAAACATGACCTGTTTAAACAAGTACATGCACAATGAAATAGAGAATATACCTACAATGTTTATATGTCCGTAATATTGAAACTTAAAACGTTTAGCCAAATGTTGTGTAGATTCCCCTTGTCGCACCTGGGCGGCTCTGGCCCCATGGGGAACCTCTGGGATGTCCAGTGGTGTCTGGCACTGGGATGTTCGCAGTTAGTTCGGGTCTCTGTGGATCAGACTTGGTCTGGATTGAGCTCTGAGGAACATTTCAGGACCTTAAATTCCATTAAACAATTCAATTCAATTCAATTTTATTTGTATAGCGCTATTAACAATGGTCATTGTCTCAAAGCAGCTTTACAAAATGTAAAGAAAATGTATGGAAGTGTGTATGAGTGAGAAAAACATGTGTTTAGATAATAATGAGATTGTCCCTGATGAGCGAGGCCAAGGGTGTCCGCGATGGTGGCAAGGAAAAACTCCCTGAGATGGCAGTAGGAAGAAACCTTGAGAGGAACCAGACTCAACAGGGACGCCGTCCTCATTTGGGTGATAACAGATAGCAGGGATTATATAACGACATCATGTGTGTTAGGCTGCTGGAAGTTCAGTATAACAGTCGTTGTCTAAGTTATCATGGAGTCCAGGTCAGCACAAGGATGAGTCAAGAGGTGCAGAGGTCTGGATCACTGGGAGCTCAGGAGCAGCATGTGTAGACCCAAACCATCAACCATCAATAATGTTTTTTTCAGCAAGTTGTGCTGCATTGGCCTTTCTGTGGGATCAGACCAGACATTATGGCTTTTCTCCCCACAGGAACTCATGATCCTGTCGTCAGTATTTAACTCATAATCAGTGTTTATTCAATCCACCTGGTGTTGGTGTTGGTGTTCTGGCTGATTGGTGTATACGCTCCTACTTCATATGATCGTATGCAACCATACACAGTTAAAATAAAAAAAGTGTTCACTGAACATCTCTACACACACACAAAAAAAAACTGAAAGGAAATGGAAGAAGTTAAACACAATGCGATTACAAACCACAACTAAGCAAAACAGGAAGTTGTCTGAAATGTCTGTAGTCTATTCAAGTTCAGTCTTGATTTCACAACTTCCTACAGAGATGCTATGTTTGTTTTTAGCCACTTTTACTAATTCAGTACTGTATTTTAGGAACATATTTAAAACCTACATATAAAAATGTATTTTATTGATATAGATGTACAAACGTTCGCCCTCAGCTGTACTTATAGCCGTATTGATATTCTTCTAGATCAATTTTTCAGTCTTGCTTGCTAAGGCAGGAAACTGCTTTAAAGTGACACTTTTGCTCTAAGCCGAAAATGTCTCTCTGCACTGGTGAACCACAAGGTTGTGAGTGCAAATCTCAGGATTGTCAAAGAGTTAACGACTGAGCCACCACTGCACCGGTTAGCCTCAGTGGGTTGTGTGGTCCTGATCGTCGTACCGTTCTCGTTTTAGCGGTCAGGCGAGCACTTAATCAATATAATCATTAATGTGATTGATCATTGTGCTGATTTCGTTTCAGTGTTTATTTACACTCCTGTGCTCAGGATGATCATTGTGTCCAGGACGCAGCAGTAAATAAATGAGAATCTCATTTCAGAGGTCAGCGGCGTGTTGGACGCTGTAAGCAGTAATCAGATTGACTTGTGTGGTGATTAAATTTGAAGTCTTTAGTTCAGCTTTTTTCTTTTTCTTTTTTTTTTTTTGCCATTCATCACAACACCAATTTACTCTAGAGGTAATATAGATACGTTGGTTTTTATAAATGAATTTTTCTTCCTATTTGCTGTATGTTTAAAAGATTTTTGGAGCTTCCTCAAGCAAACAGAAACCACAAAAAAAAAGAAAAACATAAAAATATCTCAACTCTCATCTTCATCTTTATTCATTACCTCACACAGGTGTACACATTCATTTATTATCGTACTCTAGTAGACCAGACCTGGACCTGTACTATAGTCCCACTTTGAATCTCAGCGAGGTTGTAACATTTAAGACAGAGAACTATAATAACCTATAATAACTATAATTTATTTAAAAATAAACGAAACGGAGAAATTGACTGAACTATATTTACGCTATGACTCTTACTTAAGTTACAGCCAATCGGGGTCAAATTTTTTTTTAAACCTTTTTCTCTTTAAGATCTTAAGTGCTGTCACTCAGACTTGGGCGTGATTCAGGACACAGAATGATTTTCTGTCTTCCATAAGCATGAAAATGATTTCACTGTGCAGCTGAACCATCTGGAAGATCCGGATTATTTTTTTATATATTTATTATTTTATTTATTAATTTATTTATTTTTTGCGCTACTGGGTATGATTAAAGCCTTTAAGCTCTAGAATGTTGAAGGCCTGGGAGACTGGTGGCATGTGGATGATAATGTAGATCCTCTTTAAACGTAAATCTGTACATATAGACAATTGCTGATATATACTGTATATATATTTTAAAAAATCTATTATTTTAATACGAGCTCTTGGAGCTTACAGATTTAGTTTTACACAAAAGTACACTATAGAGTTGGATGTGTGTTTGGAGGAAAGTTTTTGCCTTCCATGTGGATGCGGTAAAACTCAAGAAGCACATTGAACACGATGTAGTTAATCAGATTAAAAAAAAATTTTTGTATGGTAAAACTAGCAAGTTTTCCCCCCAAAAACAGTCCTTTAAACGGTTTGTGTCTGTCGCTTATCCAGATGATAATCCTGTGCGAGGCGCAGCAGTTTAAGGTGGCCGTGAATGGCGTTCATCAGCTGACCTACAAGCACCGTGTACAGGACCTGAGCCGCGTGGACGAGCTGGAGATCGCCGGGGACCTGCAGCTCCTGGACGTTAAGATCTGGTAACCGACATCCCATCTGAACCCTGCAGCTTTCAGTAAAGACCTGGAGACCCAGCGCAACCCGATCTCAGCCTGCATAGTGTGTGTGTGTGTGTGTGTGTGTGTGTGTGTGTGTGTGTGTGTGTGTGTGCACAAAACCAACTAGTCTGGCTTTTACCCTTCTCATGCTCTCCTACTGATTTAAAGGACACGGCTTTGGCTATAGTGTATGATCAATATCAGTTCTCTTTTCTTGTGTAACCTTTATTACCTACTAAGCTTTGACAAATAATAAGGGAGGAGATCCAGTTTTGTTGGTGTGTGTGTGTAGAATTTTGGTAATGTGGGCCACAAGTTGGCTGTGGGAGCATTTTAATTTTATCCAAATGTACACAATTCTCCCTTTACATAAAAAAAAAAAAAAAAAAAAAAAAGACCTGATGGGTGTCGTCGTTATACGGGTGTTGGGGTTCGTGATATTGCACTGGAGCTACAAGATCAATGTATCGTACAAACCACCTGCTTTTTAGTTGTTTAATATCTTTTAAAAGGTTGTTTATGTGATTTCTGACAAACAGAAAGTAGGAGAAGAAAAAAAACAGGATATTTGTAATTTCTCAGTTTGTATTTACAGCGATACCTCAGCATACAGACGCCTTAACGGGCGGAATTTCCGCCTTAAGAACTTAAATATTGCCTCAGCATACGAAGCATTTTCAGCATGATTAGTTTGCACGTACATCCGGCCAAATGAAGTGAGTTTACATATTTTTTGGGTGGGTTTTATTTTATTTTTGTTGCATTTTGTGCAAGATTTAGTGAAGAGTAGCACCATAGGTCGCTAGAATGTTAGCAAGAAGAAAAGGGAGCCACTTTCAGTTTTGTTTGAAAATCAACCTCGTCCCAAGAGGAATCATATAAATTAAGTTAAGGTTAAGTAAAGTTTATTGATTATTTATTTCATGCTTAACTTTATTTGCAAGTCGTTTCTACATGTTTTGATTGTTTTTAGAAGCAAAAAATCTGATTATAGTTTTGGAAATCTGTAATATTGGTGATATTTTTGGGCGGCTAGAACGGCTTATCTGCATTTACATTATTTCCTGTGGAAAAATGCATTTCTCAATATGAAATTAAGAACTCGCCTCCGGAACGGATTAAATTTGTATGCCGAGGTACCGCTGGAGAGACGCAGGAAAGTGCTGTGGCTTAATGTTATCAGGCAGATCTGTATATCTTAGGTGTTTATATAATTCCAATTTGATTGATATGTTTATGAATGTGTAAGTCGTACACAATATGATGCGCTGGTGGTGACGATCTAGACATGCAGTTTGCACAACGCTATACTAGCGCCTATACGATAAGCTGCCTTTAATTATCAGCCTCATAGCTCTAGGGAGGATTATGTAAATTTAGTTTATTCTTTCTTCTTTCAATGTGTGTCGAAGGATAGATAGATAGGTAACTAAATTTAGGGTCTAATCAGCCCATTTTTATTTATTTAAAAAAAAAAAAAAGGAAAACGATAGAAGATAGGAACGTATAACACACAAGACAGGCGATGTCATGACCTGGATACCTGGTTTATGAAATACATGTTTGAAATGTTGTTTATAACATCGCCCAAGGATATAATACGGGATATGGAATATCATGTCGGAAAATCTAAACCAGAATAGAACGAAAATTCTATTACATGCAATGTAATAAAAGTAAACAAATCAAAGGAGCGTTAATGAATCACACCGAGGCTGCCTCAGTTTTTTTAAACCAGTCATTTAAACCAGGACCCTTCAGGCCGGAATTGAATGTAACATTATCCTGCTTATTGCACTAATAACAAAGATTCCAAGTTCACTTGTTTGCAAGAGTTCGGAGTAAGTGACGATATTGATTTGTTTTGAGAGAATGGAAAACCTCACACATCTCCTGCTGAATGCTAAGCTAAACAATTAGCAGACATCTTAGTTTAACGTCCATCCAGATGTTCAGACAGATGTGTTTGGTGTCAATGTGTCAGGAAGCCCACGATATACAAGGGGAAAATTCAGTTCTATGCAAGTCATGAACAGCCTATTTTTAAATTTTTTTTTTAATCTCCAATCAGAGAACGTGAAACGTGCTAGAGCTAGCGCTAGTTTGTTAACAGACCAATTTGACACCAAGTGTCCTTGAAGTAAAAGTGAAGTTAAAGACTTTGCACTGTGTTATGTTTCCGTTCTAATTTCAATGTAATAATTAATAATGCATGTGAAAATAGTTAATGACGTACTTAATGAACTACTTTTTTCTGTCTCTAGTCTGTAAAGTGCTCACCACACTGTCTGTCCAAGTTACACACGTGTAGTATTTGTGTAACAAATGATGAAAATGTAATGAACACAATAAATGTTGAAACGGGTTGTTTCTGTTTTCCTTTTCCATTTGGGATAAGTGAATGATTGCATCAAGGTTTTGTTTTTTACAATCCAAGACTTCAAAGAAAATCAAAGAAAATTCTGTACATCATTTAAGTTGTGAGTTATTGTTAGCAGAGACTTGTGCAAAAACAATATCGGTAAGTATAACCATCTCATCTGAAGCTTTTGAGCGCAGTAACGCCATCTGATCACTTTTGGAAATAAAAGATCAATTTTAAACATATTTGTATACAGATGAAAGGCTTCAATTGTGATTTGTAATTCACTTTAACTTCCATAAATGATTTAAAGACGACTCATTACATTAAACGTGAACTAAACAATGTTGTATTTCTCATTAGCTTTTTCCATTAGTCAAGTGTCCTGTGTGCTTATTTCTCCAAATTTCTACTGAGTCAACTATCCATCTTTTTTTTTAAAGAAATGACACAAAATAACTGACTTTCTGTCGAGTTGAGCCCATGACATGCAATGCGAAAGTTGTTTGGCTCAATGAGCTCTAAATGTGTACCGAGTTTCGTGTGCAAACATGCAAGTGTGTATGAGCTATGCAGCAAAATCTCATGTGGGGGCCCTCAGGCATCCTAATGGCAACAGATTCCAACCTGTCTGCCAATTTTCATGAGTTTTTGAGCATGTTAAGCCCAAGACTACAAGTTCTCAATATGATTAAGGTCTGGGGTGTTTCCTGGTCATGGACCCAAAATTGCGATGAGAAGTTGCTCTCAGAGAATGTTTTTGTACCATCCTCCATTCTTTATATAGCTGTGTTCTACCGTCAGTTCTGTGTCATGCCAACAGTGAAGTATCCTGAGAGCATTCATGTGTGGTGTTGCTTCTCAGCCAAGGGAGTGAGCTCACTCACAATTTTTCCTAAGAACACAGCCATGAATAAAGAACGGTACAAAAGCATCCTCATAGAGTAACGTCTCCCAACCATCCAAGAACAGTTTGGTGATGAACAAAGCCTTTTCCAGCATGATGGAGCTCCTCACCATAAGGCAAAAATGCTAACTAAGTGGCTTGGGAACACAACATGGAAATTTTCGGTCCTTGGCCAGGAAACTCCTGAGATCTTAATCCCATTGAGAACCTCAAGAGGTGAGTGGAGATAAAAGAAATAAATCAAATTCTGACAAACTCCAAGCATTGATTATGCAAGAATGGTCAGGATGTGGCCCAGAAGTTGATTGACAGCATCAGGGTGAATTGCAGAGGTTTCTTGAAAAAAAAAAAAACACTGGGAATATTGACTCTGCATAAACTTGATGTAATTGTAAAAAATGGTGGTTAAATAAAAAAATAGTGTAACGGGCAAATAATAAAAAAATGCAACTGACTAATGTTTTCCGGTTCCAAATTTTGATGCATAAAAACAAAAGACTGCTTTACAACATTTTTTTTTTTTTCAATTTTCATGTGAAATATAGAGACGGGTAGGACAAATAATACACAAATTTGAAGCATAATTTATCAACTGTATGAAAATATTAGATTTGGTTGTGAAGTAAACAGTCCTTGGAGTAATGCTGAACCTGCTCGCTCTAAAACTGATCTTGTGTTGATATTCTCACTGCTGCTTTAGAAATGTACGAGTTTGGCTTTTATACAGGGAGTGTGTGAAGGATGTATTTTTGACTGGTTTTCAAGCGTTTTTAAGTGCTGTTGATTTCTCGAATCAGTGCTATTTGCACGTTCTTCAAATATTATATCTGATAATAACATGTAGACATGCAGTGTTTGGAAATGATACTGGAAAATCCTTCATTTTCTATTATTAAAGTTATACAATAATGTGTACACGGTGTCACGGACGAGGCATTTTCAGAATCATTTACGCTGCTTGCAGACAAAACCGTAGATTCCATACAAACTTGCAAATTTATTGACAAGATTATCACCTCTACAATGGGAAAATCATTGAACTTGTATTTGGCACAGAAAAATCACATCACCATAATGTGTGATTCAGACATATCAAAAAGATCTGATGCAATATAATCACTCAAGTTAACAAGCCCGCTGTCGTATTGCCGTATTGCCAGAACGCGATCGTCGACAGAAGCTCAGAGAGATGTCAAAAGGCAGTGAGATTGCATTTACACCAACAGTTGTTTTTTTTAGTGTTTTTTTTTAAAGTGTTTTTAGTGTTTAGCTCTAGAAAACATCCACCATCTGAATTATGGACTGCGAGTGGAGGAGAGTGACGTAGTTCTTCCCGGAGCTCATGAACACATTTAAGTGCTATAGTAGAACATCTTGCTTTCTCGATGACACAAGTACGGTATGTATGTTTCTATTTGTTGTTTTCTCTACATGTACTGCAAAAATGATATCTTATCATGTGAAAATATCTTGAATAAAGGCTCATTTATCTCATTAAGGAAGAAAACTCGCCGTAAAGCCATGCTGTTAGAGGAAAATGTGCTGGTTTGATGCGTCCTGATACAAAGCCGAGTTTTATTTCACAAGAAGGTTAAATAAACGTCTCCTCACCAAATAACGGCACATCATCAATGATGATACAGGAGATAAAACGTGATTGTTAATCTGTTTAATGTGTTAATTGTTAGTCTTAGGTTATGAGTTGTTTTCCTGTGAATTAGACGTTACCATAGAAACGATCGCTCGTAATAACTATCGCAGTAAGATAAACTTGTGATTTGCCTTGTGCAGTTTCTCATCAATTTAAGTCAAGAATTTAACAGTGGTGTAATATTTATCATCATATCACGATAAAGTAAATATATTCAGCCAAAACATGGTACTGGTGCTAAAAAGTGAAAATTGTCAGATAACACTTAATGCTTAGTATCTCCTGATTCATGCTTCATTTTTTGTAAATATACGTACACATCTATATTTTTGTCAGATAAACAGAAACACATTTGCTTAAAACAGTTTCTTGCCCTTTTATGTTTTAGTGTCCGGAATGTTTTCGAATTTAAATCTTTCAACGATTTTAACTGTCATTCAGATGAAACTCTGCCAGTTTAGATTTCACATAAAAAGATATAAACCTGCAAAAGTGTATTATAAGTGTAAAATGCAACATTGTTAAGATATTGCAACATGAATTTGACCTGGTTACGGACACTACAGATTTTTTGTTTGCTTTTAACCTTTTACCAAAAAGAAAAAGAAAAAAAAAACGGGATGTTTTAATTTAAAGTAACAATTTTTACAAAGTTTTCATGTGCTTCTAGAAGCTTACACCAATTAACATGAGTATGAATACGAAATATGAATAACTAGCATTTTAAATGATTATTGTTTGAAGCGAGACACTGAAAAATGGCCATTTTTTGAGGCACATATAAAATTATTTCTCCAAAACGGCTGAAGTTAGCAACTTGGAATTTTTAGGGAAGCAAGATTGGTCACTTCCATGTTGTATAAACTTCAGAAGTGGCTTCTTTAGCATTCACACATTTTCTGTATTATGTGTATAACGTAAAAAAAGACCAAAATAAAATCAGCACCAATACTGTGTTTTGGCCGATGATGATGACGATTATGCATTTTTCTAGTCATTTTGTTCAAATTCGTCAGATCAAAATAAATCAATGGAGCAATACGTCCTGTGAAAAGAAAATAATTCAGATTGATTGATCTCGGCCTAGTAATCATGTCTGTAAGTGTCATGAACGGGAATATTAGATCTATTTGCCTTTATCCAAGATATTTTCCCTTGCTAAGATACCGTCTGTTTTCAGTATGTCGATAACGTGTGGTGCATTTAATACAGATTTTACTTTGAGGCGTACTTAGTGTGTAGACTGGAAGAGCTGGAAGACTGCTCTTGGTCCTTTATTTTTTTGTTGTTGAGGCTGAAAAAGTAAACTGTCACAGGAAGTGCGTCCTCATCCTATAAAGATCAAACTATGGCTTTAGGCTCCGTGTCCATCCCGGGTTCGTCACACGGAGCTGAGCTTCACCAGGCCGCGTACTGAATCCTCGTGCAGCGAGTCCTGGCTGGCCGGGTCGTACAGCTGGGCCAGGTGGGCGGTGCAGGGCAGCGCCATGACGGGGGAGGGCATCTCCTCGGGGCTGGCGAAGGCCTCGTGGCTGAGCTGGTGGTGGTGGCAGAGGCTCTCGGGGTCGTGTAAAGCCAGAAGCTCGCCCCCGCAGCCCAGACTGGTGGTGGAGGAGGGCAGCGAGGGGTGAAGAGAGCACGGCACGCCTACTGACGGTTTGACCTGCAGCACGGTGCCTCCGCTCAGCAGCACCGGCTGGACGTGGAGGAGAGGCGTGGTGGCGGCCTGCAGGACGAATTTGGTGCTCTGGATACACTGGTCCTGATGACACTTGAGAGAAAGGAGAAAACAAGAAACTTTAAGAAAATGTTTCTTTTTTTTCTCCCTGTGCCAATTTTATTCCAGCGTAATGATGTCATTTATAGCAAATAAATTTTTTTTAAATGCATCTAGCATTGTGTGTGAGCTAGATTCTCACTGTTACCTATAATAGCATTAAATTTAATAATCCTTATAATAAATATTGTCTTTTGTTTCTTACCATGTGGCTCTGGAGCTGAGTCGTAGGACAGGCGTTGGTCCCGTTTGACTGAGCCGTTGGCTGAGGGGTGTCCGGTTCTACAAGACCTCTCCTGTCAATCAAACTGAAGGACAGAGAAAGAATGAGGAAGTGACGGGAGCAATTAACTGCTTCATGCAAAAAAAAGAGTGTGTGAGTCACTGAGCGTGGGTGAGCACTGAAGAATGAATGAGCTTGAGGGAATCAAGAGGGTCTCTGCCTCTGCCTTCCTGTGTGCATTCATATGTGTGTGTGTGTCTCGCAAGGCACTTCCTCCCACTCCGCATGCCCACACATGAAACAGATGGCAGCCACTTGTACCAATCCTGATCATGCTTTTCTGTTTTGATGGGAAACTTGCTAATGGTGTGCAAAACTCCGAGCATGTGTGTGTGTGTGTGTGTGTGCGTGTGTGTCTCATCAACCTCGTCTACATGAAGCAGAAGTACTGAGGATAATAAAGATCCTGATGGTTTTATTTTCCACTTCGATTTAAACACACCTGGCTCTGATCCTCACATGCTTCAGATTAAGGCTGGAAGTAAACTGTGTAGTGTTTACGTGGGAACGGAGCAGAGCTGCCGTCATGTAAACTATAATCAGTGAGGAGAAGAGAAAAGAGAAGAGAAGAGATGCATGCATGCTACAGATATGATCTAAAGTATGGAGACGTTCCAGATGCTCCAAGTCACGACTTGAGCTGGCAGATGTTAAATATTGATTATGTCATAATAGACTTTCCTCCCAGATTTACAACAGCTTCATTGTGTTTGTACTCACATACTCATATATTGTGCTTATATGCATTATTAATGACGACTAAACTGGTCATCCAGTAATTAAGTTTAGCCACATTTTAACACTTTGGTTACCACTAATGCACCTAAGGCCTTCTGCTTTATTATAATAGGGTGCCATTAATTTTGCCCTCATTGTAAAGGAACTCTGATTCACAAATAAATGTAATAAATCTATGATATTCAGCATAACCATACTGGTACAGTATACACTATATATATATATATATATATATATATATATATATCAGGGCTTGACATTGGCACCCGCCCACCCGCCAAATGCGGGTAAAA
>JAQKPX010000020.1:15946049-15964111 GCA_030068255.1 Clarias angolensis
CAAGAGTGTGGTAACGTTAATTGTAAGATGGCGGGCAAGTTGTTCACGACGTAGAACGTGGGCGGACATTATGCAAATATGTTACTTAGTGACGTGGATCCGTAACAGAGAAAGATTTGAATTGCTAACGACTCGTTTAGGCGAATGTGAGCCGACTCTTTTTTTTAATAGACAAAAACGGCGTCACAACTTTGCAGATAGTTTATGTTCACATACAGCTACATGACACACTGCATGAAATATCATATTTGAAAACGCATAATAGGGGCACTTTAACATTTTTGTATTTTAGAATAATACACTTTTTCAGGTTTATGTCTTTTCATGTGAATCTAAACTGTCCAAGTTTCATCTGAATGACAGTTAAGATCGTTGAAAGATTTGAATTCAAAAAAGTTCCGGACACTTAAACATAAAAGGGCGATCTAGCAAATGTGTTTCTTTTTATTAGGTACAAATATGAAAGAAAATTCACTTTTACACCTACTGTAGGGGAGACACTGTTTAGCACCGGTACCGTGTTTTAAGCCGAACTCAGACTTGACTCCTGTCTCCTGGCTTTAAAACTCACAGGCTAAGAATAACCGCTGTGTTGCTAATTAGTAAATTGATCCCTGTTTAGATTTCATGAATATTGAGTGGAGGGGAAGCTAGATTGTTAAAGTCTAAACAGGTCTCTTAAATGCTGTAATTGGAATCGATTTATTTATTTAATATGTTCTAAATGGGAATTGAATTATTTATTTGCTGAGATTTTAGGGACTGGACCAACTCGGGGGAGACGGGTGAGGGTGACAAAAGGAAAATTTCAGAGGTAGGTAAGTGGTACCAAACATTCCTGAGGAAAATATTTATAAACTATAATTTATGAGCTCTAAGAAGTATAATCTCTCCATATCCTTATCGGCTCCTCTTCAACACTGCTCACTAACCCATTCACATTTTAACCTACAGCAGGTCTAAGATCCCGTTAACTCTTTAGAACCTAACCCGTCTTGGGTTCTTCGTAAGCCACCTAAAATCAAGTTTCTGGATGTGTGTCTTTATTTCTTCCTCGGTACTCTGTTTCAAGCTCAGCTCCAATAAGAAAAGCCCCTGACGCCAATATCAAGGCAACAATGCTTCCTGACTTTATGAGAATAAAATAATTGTCCTATAAATCAGTTCGACTCCATGACTTCTGTCGGGACAGGTGGACGAGTCCCTATGCTTTCAATTCTATGTGGCTTTTTTTTCTATTAAGAATTCCCTAAAAGCGCACACAAACTTGCTAGCCAAAAGAAAGTTGCTCTTTCAGAAGGGTCAAATTATTGGCTTTTATCAAGCAAAGAAAGCAACTAAGGAGATTGGCTGAAACTGAGTTAAGGACGGTTTAACACATTATTAAAACCTGAAAGGATGGGTACTGAAATGACTTCATGGAAGAAATGTGGTTGGAAATAAATCATTATGAAACTTGATGTTGCATTGTTTAAAAAAAAAAAAAAGAAAAGAAAAAAGTCTCTAGTAGAAACCAGAGCTATGTTTAATAGTGAAAGTAAGAGCATTTCCATAAACACACACACACAACCAGTCATGAGAATTCACAGGGTGGGACTAAATGGCTGCGCAGTCATAAGAAATCCACTTGATAGTGAGACTCATCAGGAAAAAAATTCATTTAAATTTGCTAGAGAGCATAAAGATTGGACTTTTGATACAATTCTAAACAAACTCAGGAAATAATTCGCTCCTACCAAACAGGACACTGTGCTACCTGCCAATGTGTGAGCACGTTTGTAAGTCGGATTCGTTCGTAAGTCCGTTAAAGTGAGTCTTATACACCTTTGGCACAAATATACAAAGTAAAGCATAAAAAAACTCCCAAACAATCAGGTTTGGTGTTTTGGTTTCGCATTATTCTCTCACGAGACACCTGCTCGAAATCGTGAGAGGAATCCCGGTGATACGGCGGGGTCAGCTGACCTGGATTAAATTGAGCCCGGGAAGACGTCGGAAGAGAGGACAACGCTACATGGTGTTTACCGCACGCTTGGATGCCATTTTGTCTCAGAGCTGTATTGGACTGGGGAAAACTCGGCAGAAGGATTTTCCGAAATTAGGATCATTCGCCATCAGGACAGCTTTACGGGACAGACATTTGGACATTTTATACATTCACTTACTGAAAATATTGTTGGTATCTGGTGCATTTTTTCGTACAATGCACGTGAGCTACTTCCGTAATTTGTTTGCATCTATGAATGTTTGTATCTGTAGAAACTCGTAAAAATCAAATGTTCGTAAGTCGAGGTACTACGGTACAAATTTCCCCATGAGAAATAATGTAAATGCAGATAATCCGTTCCATCTGTTTCCTGACTGAAATAAAATTTTGGAAACAAAATTCGCTTTCCACTGATGCAAAAAACATTTTGAATGCCTCCTGGCCTTACGCGGAACTCGGCCACCATCCTGTTCGGTTCGGGTGGCGATAATACGCCGATGTTCTGCTGTAAAATCACTGATCACGATTTCTCCCTCGTCTCTGGTTACGTGGCGATAAAATGACCTCAGCTGACGACCCGACTGTACTGAATGACCCGAGATCTCCGTGGATCTGCTCTTCCCTGATGGTGCAGACACATTCCAGGGCTCAAACTGTGTAAGTGTGGCTCTGGGAGCAGGAGGAATCATTTTCACACACATGATTTTGGCCACCACATGATGTGCTGTAATCAAAGCTAAATTCACTCAACAAAAACTTAGTTGTGTGAGACTTTTTTTTTCTTTTTGGCCAGGAGTGTGCGTTCTCAGGGTCTTAACACGGAAGGTTATTTCAGGAATTCGCTGATCCGAAAGCGAGCTTTGGACTTGGTTGTGTTAGTATCAGATTAGCCTTGCACAACACACTGCATTACAACACCACAGTTCTCATGCTGGTGATGTTTGGCAAAAACAGAAGGTCAGAGAGAGAGAGAGAGAGAGAGAGAGAGAGAGAGAGCGAGAGAGACTCCGAGTATGAGCAGCAAGGCATGTAGGCTGTGATGTCATTAATTAAGCAGTCTCGCACACACACACACCAGACGCCACCATAACTGAGTTGTCAAAGGTGATTTTACGTTAACTTGACACAAACTAAGACTCTTTCATCCATTCATTTTACTGATCTGATCATTTCAACACTTGGCATTTCCTAGGCAAGTTGCGAAGTGTTTTCCCCAAGAAATAAAAGACGTGTGTGAGAGGACGTGAATGCCAGCATGGCGCGAGTGTTACACATGCAGGTCAGCTCCAGCCATCTGAGCTAAAAAAAAAAAAAAAAAAACAAAATTTAAAAAGCACACAATCCCCACCTCTGTCGCATGGTTTATAAACTCAGGAGGTTAGTATGTGTGTGTTGATGTGGTTTAGTCTCATGTGAAGCAGGACAGCGATGTCACCTGACTCCCTGAGCTGAGCTGAGCTAAGCTAAAGCTGTGCCACAAGCCAGGGAGGGAAAAAAAAAAAAAAAAAAGTCAGAGAGTGGAAAGCTGTTTATCATCATTCAGAGAAGGTTCAAGACGTCTCTGATGGTGACACCAGACAAAGTGATGAAGCCGGGAAAAGAGAGAGAGAGAGAGAGAGAGAGAGAGAGAGAGACGGAGAGGAAGCGAAAGAGCAAAAGAGACTGAGACTTGCTCGTACCTTCGATTTGGGTGGTTCGTTGCCGGCCATGCCGCCGCCGCCCTCCTCCTTCTCTGCTCTCTGTTTCAGCTCAATGGGAGGCATGCCATCTCCGGGGCCCATGGGCATGGGTCCTGCACGACACACACACACACACACACACACACACACACACACACATCACACAACAGCACTGCGCAGCTGCTTTATATGATGAAAATTAACCAGTTTTTTAATAAACAGAATCTGGATTTTATTCTTTATGGAACTAGTACTACTGAGCTGAACTAGATGATCTAAATACTGTATATTTCTTTCTGTCAGGTTTCTGTCTGAGGGTTTAAAACCTAATGAAATCTTTTTTCAACGTGTATGTAGCGTGCACCGATACTAAGATCGTCTGCGCTGATGTCGCTCGCTCGCTCTCACCCGAAGGCGGCATGCTGCTGTAAGGAGGATTCTGGAAGTTCATCCTGCTCGAGTTGGCACTCTGTGGTGGGTTGTAGGGACCTCCGGGACCCATCCCACCCATCGGGGGCCCGCCGGGGTACACGCCCGACCTGAGGACCCCGACACACAAAGAACAAGGCGTTAGTTATTACAGAGCAAATGCTATCCGAACAATCCTGTTAATAAGCGCTGCTGAAAATCGGTTAGTTTTAAAAAGATTATGCGAAGGAGAACGTGAAATGAGGCAGAGTCTGGCTAAAGAGTCGTGTTTTTGATGTCCTCGAACCACTCCAAAAGTCTGACCACGACCCCCCCCCCCAAAAAAAAAACACAACAGAAGGTTCCATAAAACCCTGAGAGGAAGGAAATGTTTGAGATGTGGAGATATTGGACATGGGCAATAGATTATCCAAAGCGTTCACATGCACGGCAGAAATATTAATAATAATATTAATAATAATAATAAACCCATCAGACCATAATCAGATTTCTTTAATGGACAATATATCGTTGAAAGACAAACGTCCTACTCGCATGGAATTAGTACTACCCAGGGACCACATGTGATTTGTGATAATTGGTGAGCTTGTTTGTGATCTTAATCGCGTGCATGTGGTCCTGCCTTTCATGAAGTGTTTAATTTGCCTGGAGTATTTTTCTCCAGCTTTAAGGTGAGGTTAGCCTTCCCATATTTCCCTGATAAATACTCTACTGCCTTCTGCGTTATGACTGGTCATAAGAATTCCGTCTCATCCATGATTGGTTTAGATGTTTCACTACATACTGCATGACATGAAAAGCCAATCGGTGTCGCTTTCTCAGCCAGAGACCCAGTGGGTAAAAGTAAAGGCTGATGGGAGAGAGTTGTTCTTATCTCATGGAGGTTTTTACGATCATGAAAGAAAGCAAAATGTCCCTTCTGGAAAACCATTTCATCTAACGTTACCCGTTAAGAGAGAAACGATCACGTCAAATGTTTACCTGGCTCATATTTACCTTACTGAATGGATTATTAAAAGTTTAAATAAAGTTTAAAAAGTTTAAAAGAAAATTTATTCCCATCGGGTCAAAAGTGTTCTGACTGGAGTGTGAATGGATTAAAAAGTACGGCATGCAAATTTTAGAAACAATCTTTCTTTGGCAAACGTTTGGAAGTAAAATGCAACACTTCAGGGCGTGGCGTTACTGGAAAACAATCGACATCAGAGTTTCAGCTGATCTGATGGCTGTAGTTTCAGTTCATCAGTAACCCCATTAACGCTAACGCTAGCTGCTCATCAAACCCATTGAACAAACAATATTCGGCTATGTTTTATTCCAGAAAAAAAAAAAAAAAACAGATTACTAAAAACAGAACAACACTAATCTGTTGTTTGGTCTTCTCCTTTCACTTCCTGTTTTCACAAACTAAATCATACCTATTGTTCATCGAGAGGAACTGGACTTTGCATGTGGTTAGTGCTGTTACTCAGATACGGCTGCTAATCTCTCTGGAGCATCTTGACAACGTGGACATGAAAAGCATCACAGAACAGCATAGATCATGCACCTGGTTAAACCAGAAGGTTAGACTGTGCAAGCCAGGTCTTTTTTGCGCGTAATATTTTCTACGTAAGTGCGTAAGCGTGACAGTTAAGACAGTGTTAGATGCAGCAGCGGGCTCGCTGAAGCACAGGAAGCAGGCTTTAAGGTGCTCTGGGCTGCACCTACCCATAATGCTCGGGCTGAGGCTGGCCTGGGCCGCTGGTGTAGATGCTGGCATGTGGCTGAGGGAAATGAGGGGGTGTAAAGGGGCTCGGTCGTACGCCCGGGTACACGGGGGACCTGGTATATGGAGGCCTGGAGCAGAGGGCAAGGAAGGGCACAACAGCCTCAGTGGTCAGGTCCTTAGTCAACTTTGACTTGACATGTAATATAATGTACAGTGCGATCAGGTTTAATGTACATCGTTACTGTATACACCATTTGTAAGAGCACGGGGCAGCAGTGCCGATAATCAGTGATATTTAATTCACGTGATGCATGTACATCATATGTATATCATATGAAGCGTCTGATTTATTCAGCTGGCAGTAAAAGGACTTATTTTTAAGGTTATACAGGTAGTCCCCGACTTACGAACGAGTTCTGTTCCGGGAGCACGTACGTATGTCCGATTTGTTCGTAAGTCTGACAAAGTGAGTCTTGTATGCCTTTGACACTAACATACAATATAAACCGTACCAATCCGCTTGACTAAATCTCTGTCCCCTTACCCCACACTGTCATCATCAACCGTAACTGTCTCTAAGGAAATGAATCTCACACGTCGAATATAACTGTCATCGCTGCGCCTTTAAATCGCAAGAGGAATCCCGGAAGCCATTTTGTCTCTGTTTTCCACTGGATTGGACTGTAAACTCTGTCTCGTTGACGATTTTCCGAAATTAGGATTATTCTCCATCGGGACATCTTTACAAGATGGACATTTTTGATCATGGTGCTCCCGGACTGATTTATTGAAATCAGTAAGACCAATCCAATTCTCCCACATGAGACGTTTTATACATTCACTTACACGCTGAAAATATTGTATATAACTGTAAATATTGGTATATGGTGCACTGCAGTGTCTATTTCTTGTACAATACACGTGAGCTACTTCTATGATCGAGTCTGAAGTAGAACCGCAGCCTTTCGTGTCTGCTGAAATTCATAATTTGAATGTTTGTAAGTCGGGGACGACCTGTATTAGAAGATATTTCAGACAAACGGTGAGCCGTGATAATACTGTTTGGATTTTAAAGGCAAACGATAAAGAAAACATACAAACAGGGGAGTTCAATGATTCTGAACAGGATCTTGGTAAAAGCATGCTGAAACAATTAACATTAACGCACACTCCTAGTCATCAGTCCGTGGGTGGTTTTCTTTGGACGCTGAGCTACATCAGGATGTGATAAATGCTATTCTTGAGTCTCAACGTTATTTAATTTGTAACAGATGTCATGTCATGTTTACCTGGCCGGTCCGGGTGCGTGGAGGTTCTGTGGTGAGGGAGCAGTGCCGCTCTCGTGGGGTTTCCGGCCTCCTGTGGGCGGAGGGGGGCCCATGCCGGGCCCCGCGGACTGAGGCATGCTGGGAGACGTGGGTGCGGCGCCGCTGGAGCCTGATGGGTACGAGCGTCCTGCCCCTGGCTGAGCGGGACCCCTCGCTGCAGGCATCGAGCCACAGGGCTGTCCCGGGCCCTGGCCGTGCATGGGGCTGCTGGCGTTCATGCCCAGGCTCATGCCAGGCCCAGGGCCGCTGTAGCTGGGTCCTGGAGCGCCGCCGTAGCTTGGTGGACGAGGGTAGTTGCCTAAAGATGATGCGAAGGAAAATTATTCAGTGAACATAAAGGATAGCGACACATCCTTACATTACACAAGATCGGCCAAATTTCTAATTTGACATCAAGTTCCTGAGTTCCGGGAGCATGTTCATAAGTCGGATTCGTTCGCAAGTCAGACAAAGCAAGTCTTATACACCTTAGACACAAACATACAATGTAAACAATCAGGTTTGGTCTTTTGGATGCACATTATAGTCTCGCGAGACTGCACATTTAAATCGGTAAAGGCAATCCTGGTGGGGTCAGCTGACCTCGTTTAAAGGGAGCGCAGGAAGACGACAATGCTACATGGTCTTTACTGCGCACTCGAACGGGTGCAATTTTAACTCAGACCTGTTTTGGACTGTCGGAAAACTCTGTCTTGTTGAGGATTTTCCAAAATTAGGATTATTCACCATGATTCATTGAAATCGGTGAGGCCGACTCATATCTCCCGCACCCCACATGTGCACACACACACAAAATAAACAGGATTTTGGACATTTTATAAATTTCAACTAACACGCTGAAAATCAGGGACGTACTGTGATAGAAAAATTAAACTTAACAAAATTGCAAAACATTTTCCAACACAAGTGAAAAGGAGGGGTAAAAAAAAAAAAATAAAAATAAAAATGGCGACACGTTGTCTAAACTAAGTGACAATTATGTACTGGGTTTAATTCCCTGAGCATGGGGCTGCTAGGGACGGGCCGTCAGAGGTTTTATTTCGGGCACTGCATTCCTTCTCCCTTCATTCTTAGACACGGAGGCTCATCAAGCTCCGCTGGAGACAAGATGGAGGCGGCAGCGCAGGGCCACTTTGTCAGCAAGTTTGTGCTGTGCTGAACGGACATTCCACATGATGACTGTGGGACCGGAGCGTCTCTCAGCAAGAGAGAGAGAGAGAGAGAGAGAGAGAGACAGAGAGAGAGAGAGAGAGAGAGAGAGACGCTTCTTAATGAGCTGTGCCTGCTGCTGACAAGCTATAAGGGAGACATGAGTGCAGGCTGCTGATTACTCTGGGAACCGAGCGTGGGTTTAAGTGGACTGAATCCTGTAGTAACGGTGAAATCACGTGCATGTTATTATAAATGAAAATTTGCCAAGCGGCATTTCAGGCTCTATTAGAGCAGGAATTTTTCCTTTTTTTTGCTCAGGCTGCAGCTGTTAAAATACAGACGGAGATCTCGGATTCGGCGAGCTGCCTGTTTCAGGAGTCCCACAGGAAATCAGAGGGGTTTTGGCATCTCTTCCTCCTCTCCCCCAAAAACAGAAAGCAGAAGAAAATACTTTTTGATGTCATGCAGAGTCTTCTAAAAATATATGAAGCGGGTCAAGGAGCTGCTATTTTGTTTTTCCCCGGCGCTGTAAATATTCTGCGTCCTAAACCCTAACAAGCTCGTCAGTGTCTGCCGCTTTATCCTTCCGGAGCATGACGGGGCCCTCGAGCACTGCCAATTACCGGAGAAGCTCTGACACGTTCAGCCGCACTGCACAGCCATTCTGAGTCACTATAATCCCACGATGCCCAGGGGACGAGAGAGAGAGAGAGAGAACGGGACAGCTGCCTCATCTCTGACACACGGAGATAACCTCCAGCTCGGCACCTCCGAGTTTTATACACGATGCATCTGCAACGGAAAAAAGTCTGGCTGAATCACGCGGATCTGGATATCTGGAGTCGACGCCGCCATCAATCCATCTGTACTGAGGAGGGGAAAAAACAGAAAGCAAGCACTGATGATGCCAAACGCAATAAGACTGGCAGCTTGCTCTTCTCTAGAAAATCGGAAAGGAAATGCAGGATTGTCCTGAGATTAGGACTGCGCCTCATGTTCCTTATTCGGCAGATGTCAAAGGAATAATCATTGATGTGTCCAAATCATAATGATGCTAGACTAGATCATGAGCATCTTCTTCCTCCAGGTGGGAGGAGGCAGATATTTTTAAACTGTATAGAATCGGGATATTTATAAAATCATGATGCTAAAAAAAAAGGGGGGGGGGGAGAGGGAGGAATAATCGCAATAGAAATCGAGTCGACATGACAAACATCATGATAATATCGTACCACTGATGAAAGGGATCACCTGGTGACTCCCGTCCCTGACCTAATATTTAGCATATTTAACTGGTGACCCTGCACTTCAATCATTTAACTCTAGATATAGTGGAACCTAGAATTTGCATCGGCGTACAAAGCATCTTCGCCATACGAATAAACGAAACCAACTTGCGTGTGCGTCTGGGAACCGCTCGAAACTTGTTTGCGCCACTGAAAAGCCAAGCGAAGCAAGGTTACAAATTTTACAATTTTTTATTCTCAGTCAGAGAAAGCAGTTTTGAGAAAGTCATGCGTCCAAAAGTATGATTTTGTGAATGTTATTTTTTTTTGTAATATTGGAAAAAAAAAATTATTGGGTGGCTGGAACAGATTATCTGCATTTACATTATTTCTTATAATAAAAAAAAATTAGTATTGCAATACAAATTTTCGCCCTTAAGAACGAATTAAGCTCGTATGCCGAGCTTCTGCTGTATCTGGTTTTATGTAGTTCGCCGTTTCTGCCGTTTTTCCCCAAATAATCAAACATTTCCGTTTTTGCTGAACATGTAGAGCAACCTACGATGGTCACATGACTCCTGTGTAAATCTGGAGATGGACTTCTGTACCGACTCCTTATTCAACTTTTTCTTTTGTCCCGAGTTTAAACAAATGGTTCTACTTTTCCCATGTGATGACAATTTTTGAAATGGTGGACAAGAGGCGCTATTCCGGCAGACAATTTTTTTCCACGATAGTCTGAAAGGTTTCACTCCTATTATCATTTTATACATAAATCATCATATTGATACCAGTCACAATAAAATCACACAAGCCAGCTTTCTGGTTTCGTTTTTTCAAATAAGTAAACAACAATCATTTCCGTTTGTCTTCTCCACTCCCGTCTCGCTCTGCACATCCCTCAGGTAGCTGCGTTTCTGTTGTCTTGCACCAGCTGCCAGTTAAACACGTGAAGCCGCAGGACGACCGCAGGGAGCATCAATCAGAATGGAATGGGAGCTCGGTGACATTATGAGAGAGTAAACCAGGGCTATTTATTACAACACGCTTGATTGATTACTTCCCCGTCCTGTTCCGAGGCGACAACACAGCGCTGGTGCGTTTGGTCTTTTTCTTTTTGGTCCTGTGGACCGCGTTGTCCGTGTTTTTAAAGGGCAACCTGAAATGTTTGGATAAAAACCTAAGAATAAAATGTGAAGTGATTATGAGACGGGCGTGTTACCTGAAGGGCCGTACTGCCCACCCTGGGGCCCGTACCCGGGGCCGCCCTGCTGGTAAGAGCTCATGCTGTGGTGCACGGAGCCTCCCGGGGACGGGTGAGGGGACATGGGTGGTCCGGACTGCTGGAGCCCGAACTGAGGGGCGGGGCCGGTGCGATGCATGTTGGAGGCAAATCCTAACAAATAAGGGAGGAAAAAAAAAAGTAAAAAATGAAAGCGTACAGGATTTTCTAATTTGCATTTCAAAGGAAACTGATTTCTTAACAAGTATAATTCTTAAAGTTATTTACGATGGGAAAAAAAAAAACCTGGATGACTAAGTGATGCTCCTTTTTGTCTTTAAAAATAATAATAATAATAGTGACGCTTACGACAAGGTAGAGTGCTGACCCGTGGCTTATCTGTGTTGATTATTAACATTAACTTCCTCAGAAGCTTTTCTATTATTATTTTTCTTTCTTGAAGCTCTTTCCTGAAGACGTCCCCGTCACAGAAAACTTAACAGCGTTGAATAAATGACTCGACGATTGTGTGGCTTTCGTGCTTCTTTTATTATAATTTCTGACCGATGCGATTCGAGAGTCGTTTACAAACATGAGCCGCGTACAACACAAATTCTATAAACGTAACTCTTTTATCGTGCGCGAGTCCATTTCATTCTGAGTTTTATTTCCGCTTCCACTCAGGCAGCGAGGCACTGGGGTTCGACCGCGAGACGCGGAAAAGCTACGATCAGCGACGTGATGAATCAGAGAGCGCTGGAACGTTCCGGCGGCCGCGGGACGGAGCCGCCGCGGGTGTTAATACGTCACGCGAATGAGGCCGTTTATCTCAGACGGCGGCGGAAAATGGTAACGCGTATAGCTGAGACAGATGACAAATATGTATGAGTGACCATTAGGAGGTCTGTTACTGCTGCTGTACAGGTGCGTGTGTGTGTGTGTGTGTGTGTGTGTGTCACACTCACCCCTCTCCTGAGACATGGGCGACTGACTGAGGGTGGAATGGGAGGCCACGTCTGATACGTTCCCTGGGGTTTGCGGGGCCATCTGGGTACCTACACACACACACACACACACACACACACACACACACACACACACACACCTAAAATTAACTGCAACACTCCTCTATTACCAAAATAACCCAAACCTATAAATGCAGTTACATGGATTTCAGCTGCCATAAAAATAAATAAAACCGTGTGTGTGTGTGTGTAAGTGTGTGTGTGTGTCCTTTCCAGTCTGTTCACTACAAGCCTAATGGAGGCCAGCTCTCTCAGCAGGGGTGAAACATTGACAGACGAATAAAAAGGCCTCCTGCGGCCCTCGTTAGTGACATCCGGAGCACGAAGAGCGAGGACCAGACACACTCGCCGGCTTCGTCTGTCAGAACGCTCAGGCTAACGACGGCCCGCGCCGAGGCCGAGACCGGGTGGTGAAGTGGCTCTGAACGCGCCAACAGGCTTTTAAAACCATTTTTAATAGCGACTGTCTGCGGCGTGAACGGAGACGCGATACGTGTGTGCTGGGAATCAGACGGCAGCCGACACTTGGGAAGGAAACCGTGACTACGCAAAAAAAAATAAATAAAATAAGAACCTGGCACGCTGGCAGGTGATATGGGTCCGGATCGTGACTGGCTGGAGCCCACGGGTGAGCCGACCGGAGAGGGCGAGGGTCCGCTGCGCAGGCCCGAGAGACGGGGTGACGCGTGAGGGGAGAACGGGGACTGTGCCGGGTTACTCTGCTCGCCCTGGCTGCTGGTGGATCCTGAGGCGCTGACGGCCGAGCTCAGAGCCGCCTCCGTCCCCGTCGGGAGGTCGTCTATGGAGCCTGACAAGTCCTGCAACACACACACACACACAAATATATAAAATTTATTCACGTTTCCAAAGCCTTCCTTCGAAAACATTTGAAATGCATTAATAAAAATAAAATAATGAATAAATAAATCAGCGGCGTAATCTCTAATCACATGTCAAATATTTCCATATAAACACATTTCAGGGCAGAGTTTCCTATTACGATTATTATAATAATGTGTACATTATATATAAAAAAAAAAAAGATTTTATATATATATATATATATATATATATATATATATATAATGTTCACGGGTCACTTTAATCTTTGCCTTTAACTAAATGTCTGCACTCTGACTTTATGTACAGTTATTTATTATTACTCTTTCTATACTAGTTTTTGTCTGTTATTTTCTTGTGACTTATTTCCGAAATTCAACCTGCATGATATCTGTGGGTGCAGCGATTAGCAGGTCGCACCGAGTCTAGTCCCTCTGTCCTAGACGACTGACCGGGATCTTTCCCTAACGCTGCATCTGTTTCTCTGCAGCCTGGATTGTCGATTCCCCCGTCCCCCGCCCCCCCGCTAGAGTGATCGCAGTGTAACCGTTATTTCCACATACGATGGAAAAAAAAAAAACAAAAAGCTCAGAGTTGTTTCCCAGCACTGGAGCTGGGGCTTATGGGAATCTGTGAGCAAACAGGATAAAAACCTCAGAGACTTTACAGGGGGGATGACTTCACTCTCCCCCTCTGTCTGCTGACTGAAACATGGAGCATGAGGACCTGTTTATGGGATTGGAGCTCAAGAACATGAGGTCAGTTTTCGAGAGCCAGGAAGCGTTTCTGCTTAAGCTCAAAGACGAGAAGAGCAGATCCAGACTCTTAAAAGAGACACTTAAACCTTGGAGGTTGGCACAATGATTAAAATAAATAAATAAACAAAACATTATATATGCGTATGTGTTAGGCTTGTCGGTGTGCGTTAATGGAGAGGCTTCGAACATCCAACTGTGCATTTGGTTTTTCGGACATGTCAGATAGATTTTATAAACTCTGGTCACGTCAGATACAAACATACATTATACATACAGATTGTCCCCTACATATGAACGAGCGTGTTCGTAAGTCGGATTTGTTCTCAAGTCCGACAAAGCGAGTCTTATACGCCTTTGACACAAATATACAATATGAAGCGTACCAAGTCACTTGACTAAATCTCTGCACCATTTTCCCCACACATCACGTGGCCAAAAACTGTAACTGCGCCTAAGGAAAAGAATCTCAAGTCGAATGTAACAGTGTCGTCTCTGCGCCTTTAAATGGCGAGGGGAATCCCAGACGGCTTTTTTGTCTCGGAGCTGTTTTCCACTGTATTGGACTGTGAACTCTATCTTGTTAAGGATTTTCCGAAATTAGGATTATTCATCATCAGGACATTGTCTATCATCGTGCTCCCGGACTGATTTATCGAAACCGGTGAGGCCGACTCATTTCTCCCGCGCCCCCATACACATACAATATACCAGACATGTTATACATTCACTTACACACAGAAAATATTGTATATAATTGTAAATATTGGTATCTGGTGCACTGCCGTGTCTATTTTTTGTACAATACACGTGAGCTACTTCTGCGATTGAACTAGTACAACTGCGGCCCGTTCGTATCTGTGGAAAGTTTCCCCAGAGTGCGCATTTTATAACGAGTAAGGCGAGTATAAACTTTGATTTGGTTACTGATATCTTTTTCTTTTTGTGTGACTTTAATAAGGACCCTCTCTAACGACACTTGCTTTTGCGGAAATGTGACGTTGCGGCGTCGTTAAACAATCATCTCGCGCACTGCTACAGCCTTTTTAATGTTTTTTTTCTCCCCCTTCACGGTGGCCGTTGTTGCAATACAGTTACTAAAGAACAGTCACTACACTTGGACACAAACATTTAGAGAAGGAAAGAAAAAAAGTTTTGACGCATGTATGTTGACTATACGAGAGACGCGCGCACTGAGACCGAGCACGAGAGACGATTACCCACAATCCCACAGCGCGCGAGAGAAAGATGAACCATCGAGAAAGCGTATACGTACTACTCGTATGTTCATTTATCAAATAAAAATGTATTGAAAAAATCTTGCAAAACACTCTCAGATGAAGTTACTCACAATCCAAGGTTTTACTGTATAAAGATTTTAGTTCATATTTTGTGCTGATGTTAGAAAACTACTGAACTCTTAAAGGGACATGGGTGGAAAAAAATTAACGTTGAAAAAATAAATTTCACCTTGGGGGGGGTGGGGGGTGGAAACAACAACTCCAGGATATGGGCAAAAAAAAAATTTAACTAGGGGGGAAAAAAAAAAAGTCAAGGTAGCCACATTAAGGCTACTACTACCACTCAGGTGGGAGGGCCGAAAACTATCACGTGTTTCCTCCGAACCACGTGACGCCACGTTGGGGGCGGAGTAACACACTCGGAGGACAGCACTATCCGCTCCTTCCGCTTGCGTGAGCTCACAGACGCCCCTGATTGGCTGTAGAGTGTAGTGATTAACGCGGGAGCGCGAAGTACCTCTCATCCCTCCCCTCTGAGAGAGCTCGGCCAATCGGATCTCTCTAGACCTCCGGCTGCGGGAGGTTACAGCATCACCCGGGAATTCAGTCCCTTTAGGCATTCATGCTTGGTGTTAAAACCACACCCCGTCGCTCATCATTTTCCCAGTAATATTTTCCTTCAAGCTTTGCACCCGTGACTTTCACAATTATTTTCTTCGTTATCATTCTAGATTCGTTAAAACTCGAGACCTTTAACTGATGAACGTAATGATTCGCTCTCATTGACCATTAAATCGTGCTCAGTCTCCCCTGATATGACGTAAGCAGACGAAAAAAAAAAAGGAAAAAAATCTGCAGGCGGTGTCTTTGTGGGCTGCACGTTTGCTCTGGTAGGGGGATCAAACGTATGGCCTTGTCTTTCATCCTTCGTTCCACAGAGCAGGCGTGTCGGTACGTCTCCTCTGTGGCCAATTAATGCTGGAGAATAATCAGGGCTAAATCAGGAGCGAGAACGTGAACACACTCTGCTAAAGCGCCGTGGCCTGAATACTGAACACGTATTCACAAAGCCCATGAATAACCATCGCTGAATTTTCCTTTTGTTTCCGTGCCGAGGCAGATCTGGCAATTTGTGTGAAATCTGACAGCGCTGCAATTTGCGCCGTGTCTGGCTAGCACGAGGGGGGAAAAAAAAAAAAAAAAAAAAAAAAAAAAAGACATGGGGAACGTGATACGAGCGGGCGAGAGGAACAGGGATCAGACGACCGCTCAGAAGCACGAAGACGGAGACCGGGGGGTGTGGGCGTGTGGGGGGAAAATAATTCATACATGTATTCGGTATTCAGCCGAGGCTCTACTGCTAAGAAGTCAGTAAGATGAGGATTGAAAGCGAACACGCAGCCGACGTGAGAGAGGCGGACGGAGGAGAAGTTTGGGAGTATTTATTTGGGGAGAGTGCGCGAAGGGATGAGATCTCCCTCTCTCTCTCTCTCTCGGTCTCTCTATATGAAATGGAGCTGGGCTTCGAAGACAGGAAAGTATACAAGCAGAACATTTCGTGTTTTATTCAACATAATAATACGAAAGGTCCGAAGATGCGTCATGGCGTTGCACCGGACACGTCAAAAAACGTCGCTGAGGAGATTTCACCTCTAAAGACCCGTTGATTTATTGATATTGATGGTAAGATTTATTTCCCAGACCTGAGGTAAAGTGTGAATCTGTTGGAGTATTAATCTACTAGAGTACACTGCTTTCCAAAGTGCACACGTTGTACAGCTTTAAAGCTTTAATTTAACAGACCTGAGTGCATTTTTAAAGGTCACCTACAATGTCAAATTCACCTTTTGGACATTTTGTTTTTTTTTGTCTTTCAGATACACACGAACATTCAAATAAAAAATTCCATGCTGTTTTTATTTCTTTTCTTTTTTTTTTTTGTTGTATTTGCCGGGGGCTTAAACGAGCTAATTGGGTTCTCCTCCTTTTGTGACCTCACATAGCAAGACCTCCTCCCCCCACACGCCTGGCTCAAAGCTCACCTCGAGTCCGCCCAACTCTGTCGTTCTCAAGAGTTAAATAAATAAATAAATAAATAAAGCTATGCTAGAGTGTAGCGGCTAACTGCTAATGGGTAAAATATCCTTCATTTAAAGATTGATTCAGACTATACAATAAATAAGAAGAATATTCATAAGAAAGTATGAGGTATACCGTTATTGTCTTGGCCTTGCGTATCCATCTACACAAAAAATAACATTAAAAAATTGTTTTGTACAGCCTGTACTTTTAGTATGCTAATTAGGCCCAACCTCCCTTTCGAGGCACTGAGATCATGTGACCTGAAACCTCTGCAATAATTTTCCTCAAAACAACCATCACTGCGGACAGAAAAAGGAAAAAAAAAAAAAAAAAAAAAAAAAAAAAAGGTTTTTATGGGGAAAAAAAATCTTTACTGTTTGAGTTGCCAACATCTTGCTTGTTTTTAACACGTTGTCACGTGACCGTTGCATTAGCATCTGCCATAGAAGGACGTGTACACAGGATCAGCCTCATCCGTGTTCAATTATTCACATTTTTATACAACAAATTGTATTATTTGCTATAGTGACGTTATTTTTTTTTTTATTCACATGTGACACATTTTGAGAAGCTTGTATGCTCCATGTCTATCTTTGACTCATAATAACTATAAGCTGATTAAGGCTAGGTTAGCCATTAGGATTTAATTGCTCTTGTCAGAAATGCAGGAACAAAAAGCCTAATTAAATTTTTTTTTTTAAATAAATAAATACTTGATAAAGTCCAGGACGTGGACGCTTCTGGTCCCTGCGTTCTGATTGGCTAGGAAAATGCAGTTTTGCGAAAAAAAAAAAAAAGTGTACCATGTATGCATGTATGTATCTTGTTTGATTTTCCATTTTTTCTAGAAGACTTTAATTAAAATAACTCACTGAAATGTCACGTTTAAAAATGAATAAATAAAAAAGGAAAAGAGAAAGAAATTCAAGCATGCCAGGATGAATAATGAGATGTATTTCAGAATACGTATTCTGTAATTACGTAATTAAAAAAATAAAAATAAATGACGCATTTTGAAGAACTATAAGACTTAAGCAAACTTTTTCCTAAAAACAAACTACATAACCAATGAATAAATAAAACAAACTAAAAAAAAAAAAAAAAAAAAGTGTAATGTGTAACCGTTAAAGCATGTCGATGTTCGAGCCTGGTCTGATCACATGACCGTATCGTTACAGTCATAATATAAATAAGAAAAAGGACGATTTTTCTGAAGGACGTCTTTTACAGTTTGGACGAACATGCTGCGAGATGATCGTCGCCTCAGTGACGTTAATCATCCATTGTAATCGCTACAGCCATAACCATCTTTCGGGCATGCCCCCCCCACCCTCCCCCATGTGCACCAATTCCTGTGTGTGTGTGTGTGTGTGTGTGTGTGTGTG
>JAQKPX010000020.1:15968182-15978467 GCA_030068255.1 Clarias angolensis
TGTTAACCTGTGGAGGCAGTGTGTCGGGAACTGGATATGAAAGCCCTTGTCGTTTTATTTGAGGTGCCTCCTTTTAAATATGGACCATTTTGTTATATTAGACATTAATCTTCTTGTTTTAAAAGTTCTCATAATACGGCAACGTAGGGAGAGAAAAATAAATAAATCCCCACCGCTACTGGGTTCACACCTCTGACTGCACAACGTCGGATTAAAGGAAGTTTTTTTTTGTGGTTTATGAAGAAATGCAAAAACTTCCGCGCAAGTTTTTAAATTACTGTCGGATGTCAGTTTCCACTTTTGATTGTCTCCTGCAGCTGGTGCATTTTATTTTGCCTTATTTCCCTATGTATATCATGTAGGATCATGGGATATATCCGGTCCTCCGAAGCGTAAAATGAACGCGAGGAAAACGCTTCTAGTGACTCCTATGTGTAGAAAACCCTCGCCGCTTGATCCGCGCTCACCGGACGCTACGAACGCCAGAAAAACGCTCGATTTTAACGCCTGTGTGAACAAGGCCTTAATCTTTATCCAGACATTGATAACCTGGGACACTTATCCTGTGTCGGGTCGTTGAGGGAGATGGAGGAACCTGAGGTGTAAGGCAGCGTCCCGACTCACTGCACACACCTACACCGCATGTCTCTGGAACGTCGGAAGAAACCTGGAGGAAACGCACTAAATTTGATCCCCCAACCAACCAAGATTTAACATTCTCAAGATTTTTAGGGATAGAATTCTTGGTTTCTACTCAAGTCTTCAGCTCTTCAGTCTGTTCAGCTCTTTCATCCTTGCGAAGCGAAGACATACAACCGCTACGTCTCACGCTCGTCATAAACGGCTGTCTTTCGTCTTCAATCATCTTCACCATCTCTACTCCGACTTTCTTAATAACATCGGCCATAAAGACGTCCATAATGCCGATACGACTGCAATTGTACTTTTAATGGACGCTTTAATAGCTGTATCGTGAGCTATTCTTCTTCCACCCCGTCAGGCTCTCGTTTCTCAGCCGCGGGCCTAATGGCGATCGCGGATGTGATGGATGACCGGCGCCGCGAGTGGAGAGTCACGCTCGGAGTGACGCGCCGAGCGGCCAGGCGCCACCCTCGATAAAAATGCAGTTAGAGCGTGAATCTCGAAAGAGTGACGTCTCACGCTCACAACTAGGGGCTCTTACTGGTGTGTGTGTGTGTGTGTTGCTCATATGCAGCTGGGATGTCCCTCTGGAATAAAAATGTGTGTGTGTGGGCGGTTTATGGCAAAATACAGCAAATAGCGTTCAAATAGTCAAGGTAAAAAAACAAAAAAGAAAAAAAAAAATTTTTTGAAAGATTCTGATCTATGAAAAAGTTAGCAATATGCTAGCACAAGTTAACACAGATTAAGTCTCACATACACACGATTCTGAGCTACACTGGCTTTGAGAACCCGAAGAAAATATACAACCCACAATAAACGGAAATTTATTTTAACCTGAACATTTAAAGGCGGCGAGCCGTCATACACCGACACACTGCAATAACTTTCCGTTAAAACATTTCCATCACTAACTTTTACACCTACGATCCATGTGTTTTACGCACCACAAAAATCAGTGTATTTTTAATTTTTTATGCAAAGCCATGAAAGTCTGTACAATAAGGCCACTTTCATTCTTTCTGGAGTCAGATTCTATAAAGTCTTATATAAACTCTGCACAGTAAATCAGAACGAAACCTTACAGGGTAACACTTCACACACACAGAAGCTTGTAAATATTTTATAAGCCGTTAAACTTTTGACACGCGACACATCAGCACAGAGTAAGAGCGCCGCACCGCCGTGCAAAATAAAAATCCGACGTTCATTAATGGAGAAGCGCTGAAGGACAGTGATTTATTTTGATGACGCATTAACGGGGGGAAAAAAACACCCAAGGCTGGTGAAAAATCTAAACAATACTGTCTGGCAGATATGTTATCGCATTATGATGTAAATGAAGAATAAACCAATCAGAAACCGTGACTAGACTTTAATCGGATCGGATGTACTCAAACACAAGCTAAGCGCTTTAGTTAATGTTTACCTCAAACAACAAAATGGGAGAGAAAGAAAAAACAAAAAAGCCACCTCTGTGACTTTGTGACAAGGTGACTGGTGCTGAACGAGCTGATTTCATTCTTTATTTCATACACTGCTGATCTGATCTGATCTTCCTCAGAAAACTTGTTGAAGCTGACAGGAAGGCCATCGTCAACCTAAACTCAAGAGACGAGGGGGAAAAAATAAATAAATAAAAAAAATCTATTTAGTTATGAATCGCGATTCTTGCGTGTGACGATTCACGAATCTCCACACTGACTCCGAACTATTTTTACATTTATAATAAGAGATGAAGTTGTAATTAGTCGCGTTAATCGCGTGCGCTAGAAGCTGCGCATGTCGGCGTTTGAAGTCGCACACAACATGTGTTGTGACTTTAAGAGGTGTTTGACGAGGTAAAACGTCGCCGTTTCTTTATGAACCTACAGGTGGCGCACTCTGAACTATTTACACATTTTCATTCTGTGTGGTAGAAGTGAATTATTTGCTCAGTTTGTTATTATAAATAATATAATTGCGGCGGAGGACAGAGATACACGCTGCTCAGTAACCATGTAGCTTTTTGTTTAATTTTATTGCAAGTTAAAATGTTAAATTCTAGCATTTGAAGTTATTTTATATTGTTTAAATGCTGCGTTTGTTTTTTAAATGACAAAGCTAATGTTAGAAGGAACGGGCTACGTTTTTAAAAGATTTAAATGTGTAACAAAAATCAGGGGGAAAAATGTAACATCGAATCGTGATATTCATAAAATCGGGATAATTACAGAATCGCTATTTTAATCGAATCGGCAACGAGGTATCGCGACATCGTATCGGGTTATGACTTGTGATTCTTGTCCCTACTAAACACTCGCTCTTTACAAATGTGGTGACCAGAAAAGCATTTCAACATGAGACAAAAGGGTCTGCACGGAGTTATGTAGTCAAAATAATAGATCTGTGTTTATATCATCTTGATATATTTGCAAAAAAATATTACGTCAGACAGGACACACCTCCTCCACCGTGATTGACAAGCACATACTCAACATGTCCTTCAGCACTGGGACTGGAGAAAAAAAAGAAAGAAAGAAAGAAAGAAAAAGAAAAGAAAGAAAGAAAGAAAAAGAAAAGAAAGAAAGAAAATGGCTCCCTGATTAAAAATTCCATTAGAGGAATAATTTGATGAGACATCAAGAGGAGCCCCCGTGCTCATCTGTAAGCATCTCCATGGCAACACCACCCGCAGCATCCTGACTTCAAAGCCTCGTCTCGGACTTCAGAGGGGAAAAAAAAAAACCTGTATGTTTGGACGCGCTTAAATAAACGCCACAATAACAACTAGCTTTCTTCTCAGCGGCGGAATAATAAGAGCGGGAGGAGAGACTGTACGGGCTCGGAAGATCACAGCGATGTATTTGATTAATAAATATTCAGCCTGCAGGCGAATCTCTGCTCTAATGAGTGATGAAAGCAGCCGAATGTAAACACGCGCTGTCAGTTAGAGGCTTCAGGTCTGTAGTAACTTTAATGCTGACGTTATGAGTCACAGGATTCTGAACGCTTGCCACACATGCATGCACACACACACACACACACACACACACACACTTTCCATCTCACCCCTCCTCCTTCCTGACAGGGTTCACTGGGCCAATAGGCCAGAGTGACACATGGAGGTTTAAAAATAGCTCGGCGAGGAGAAGCCACTGTGTTGCACCCGCACTGCTTCTCTCCTCACCAGGTTTCATGACACCCAGTGCTTGCGCGGTTTTTAAATTTATTTATTTACTTTTCATGCTTCATGTTGGTGTTTTACAAAAAAAGTTCCATTAAACAAATAAAAGATACCAAATAGCAAGCGTCCCCCGCCCCATCATCCAGACTGGAACCCAACACACTGCAACTTGCACCAGAACGCTCGTTTCTAATCTTAGCACTTGTTAGATTTCATGATAGACGATCTACATGACCTAAGCCTAATGAAAACACAACCGTTCCAACAAACACAACACCTAAAATGATGAACTTCCTGCAAAATGATGTTCATTTCACATTTATGGAAGAAGTTTTCAGTTTCGGGACAAATGAACAAGAGTTTATAGCAGCTGCAATGCAAAGTGCTAACAGGATCTAATTTGTGTCACAGATTTCAACCTGCGTTAAATCTAACAAACAGTTAAAAGGTGTTATTCAATAACCATGAATTATTATAATATGAAATTCATACTTATGATTATAATAATGTAAAAACCTAACCGATTGGCAGATTGATGTGGTATAACGGGAATAAAACGTTTTTTGTGATGTGATGTTACTGGAAACATTGAAGCAGTAATTTAAATTCAGAGACCACGCCTCCTTAAATGAGAATCACAGGGACAAAAAGGCCACGCCTCCTTCACTGAAACTGACAGGAACAGAAGCCACGCCTCCTTCACTGAGACCGACAGGAGCAGAGGCCACGCCTCATTTACTGAGACTGACAGGAACAAAGACCACGCCTCCATTACTGAAACTGCCGGGAACAAAGGACACGCCTCCTTCACTAAGACGGACAGGAACAGAAACCACACCCCCTTCACTGAGGCGGTCACGAATGAAAGCCACGCCTCCCTTACTGAGACTGACGGGAACAAAGGCCACGCCTCCTTCACTGAGACTGGTGGGAACAAAGGCCACACCTTCTTCACGGAGACTGACAAGAACAAAGTCCACGCCTCCTTCACTGAGATTGACAGGAACGAATGTCACCCCTCTTTAACTAAGACTGACAGAAACAAAGGCCACGCCTCCTTCAGCGAGATTGAGGTGCAAAGACCACATATAAGCGATGAAACTCTACAAAACAAACAAGACAACGTACTGGATAATGTATTAATACTAACCAGTTAAGGCCTGCTGTCATGAACGTCAGTATTAAACACAAAACTACCGAGACGCAGCCCATTGGCCGAGAGCGCGCGTGTGCTCCCTGAGAGACAGACTGAACGACCAATAGCGGGCTGCCAGCTCAGCACAGAGGGCGCGCGCGAGCAGAGAGCCAGCGGAGGAAGTGCTGCAGTCAGAGAGGAATGCATAAACACGCAGCCCCTTCTCTTCTCCTTCACACTGACGCCACACCAAAGTGCACGTCTTCGGCACATTTCTGATCCAAATGAGCCGTGTGTGTCTGAGTTGCAATGCTCCGAATACCTCCCTAAAGCAACTACACTGTGCATGTGTGTGAATGTGTGTGTGTGACATAGAATGATGAAATACAGAAAGCCACGATGAGGGGAAAAGTGTGTAACGATGAAGCTAAAAAGGAAGAAATGTCTCGTGTGGGAGAGGCACTCGGCAGGGGGAGCCCATCCTCTTCTGCCCGGCACTGCGACTCGTGATGCTCACGGTGCCACGTGATCACACGTCTGCAGGCTTTCCACAGTATAGAACGAGATGAACTGTCGGTGCTCGAGATATTAAATGGCGCACTGTTCACTCGCTTCCGAAGAAAAGCGAGAAGGTGGAACACAGGGAATAAAAATGGCCGTAGTAACACTATGGATACACAACCACCACAGCCTAAAGATCAAACCATAATTATTTATTTCTTTCACCTTGATAACCTGCACAATCTTGTTTTTCCATCACCTTCTATTAAAATTCACGCTTTTTCATTCTTTTGCTTTCGTTTTTTAAAATGTTAACTAGCTGACCTATTATTATCCCAGCGAATCACGGTCGTGTGTTGAGAGGGTCTGCTACTGTAGAACTTACTGGAAGGCTGGACGGCCGCTCTTGCTGGTTCAGGCCCAGTTCGTCGTGGTTAGGTTTCCCTGGGGTCATCGCAGGCTGAGCTCTACTGCCGTACGCCTCCTGAGGAGCATCCTGTACAAAAACAGGTGGTTTTATTTGTTTATTTATTTTCTTTAAGCATACAGGTAGTCCCCGACTTACGAACGGGTTACGTTCCGGGAGCACGTCCGTAAGTCGGATTTGTTCTTAAGTCCGTCAAAGTGAGTCTTATACGCCTTAGACACGAATATACAATGTAAAGCTTGACTAAAACACTGTCCCATTTTCCCCACACATTGCCATCATGTGGCCGAAAACCGTAACTGCGCCTAAAGAAATCTGATGTCGAATGTAACAGTTTCGTCTCTGCGCCTTTAAACCGCGAGGGGAATCCCGCGGTTTAAAATAATTTTGTCTCAGAGCTGTTTTCCACAGTATCGGACTGCAAACTCTGTCTCGTTGAGGATTTTTCCGAAATTAGGATTATTCTCCATCAGGAAGGGTTTACAGAACGCCATTTTCTATCATCGTGCTCCCGGACAGATTCATTGAAACCGGTGAGGCCGACTCATTTCTCATTTCGTACAATATACCGGACTTCAGACATTTTATACATTTCACTTACACACTGAAAATACTGTATATAATTGTAAATATTATCTGGTGCACTGCGATGTCTATTTTTTGTACAATACACCCAAGTTACACCCAATCTATAAATGTTTGTAAGTCGAGGACTACCAGTATAAACAGTTATCATCAGGTGTGAACTTTGACCGTGAAGCAGCAGTGTATACGTAGGCCTTAACCTATCCTAATGTCTCTGCAAAACCAAAGAAAAATCACGGTGGTACAGAAAGATCAACAGTGGAATTATTATCTACACTCGGATGTGAGGAGACGTGACACTCCAGTTCCTCAGGCAAACACACCACACACACACAGGAGCTGGATAAGACGTACACAAACCCCAGTCTGCCAGAGCCTGACATTTATTTAGAAAGGTATGCACATGTGTGTGTGTGTGCGCGTTTAGAAGAACACCATGATATCTGGGTCACAGCAAGATCACACCCACAGGCTGGTGTTTACGCTGCGGTCATGACATTACAGCTCAGTGGGAACAACGTCAACATTATTAAAAATACATATTTTCGCTCTTTCTGCATTGATGTCCTCGCAGGCGCCGTGTGGCCGACAGAAAAAGGAGAGAGAGAGAGAGAGAGAGAGAGAGAGAGAGAGAGAGAGAGAGAGATACCATTAACCAAGGGTGTACGTTTAATTTTTTCAACCCCTGATCAAACCAGAGGCAGCGGGAGCTAAAAAAAAAAAAAAAAAGAAAAATCTGAGGCAAAGTTAATAAAGAGCAAACATTCCTCAGAAAGCGGCTGGAGGTTTTGGAAGTGTGTCCTACTTTCAGTGCTCAGCTGTAATAATACAAGACTGGAACGAAGAAGCTTCCTTTAGTGCACAAGGTAATAAAAGTAAAAATTCAGGACCACACAGGACGCAGATAAAAAAAAACAATAAAAAAAAAACAACAAGAATAGAATAGAAATCATCAGCAGCTGTTAATAAACTAAATATAAGGGGTGAAAAAAAAGAAAAAGAAAAAGGACTAAGGCACTTCCTTTAAAGAAATCAAGTGAATTGTTGTATTTTTACACTGTATTTAGCGTCTTATCTTTTCAGATTAACATTTTATTTAAGTGTTTTTTATTAATATTTGTTAATTCCGCACTGAAGCTGCCGCCTCATTTTATTTGTAGCTAAATGTACGTTTATTCATATATAAAACCCATTAACCTGAGTTTTATTTAAATAAGAGCTATTACGTCATTCCCGACTGAGTGGTAGTAGGAGCCTTAATGTGGGAGCCCCCTAGTGACGGGGAGGAATTGGACACGACTAAATTAGGGAGAAAATCCAAAGGGAGGGGGACTTTCAGTGGAAATGAGGGGCCGAGACCAACTCTTGAAAAACGACTCCACATGGCTGCGCACCAGTGCACAAAGCACCATCCATAAAAACATGGATGAGCGAGTTTGCTGTGGAAGAAGCAAGAGGCCTGACCTCCTGACCTCAACCTGATGGAACATCTTTGGGGTGAATTAGAGCGGGTACCGAGAGCCAGGCCTTTTAGTCCAACATCAGTGTCTGAGCTTCTGGAGAAATGGTCAAAAATTCCCATGAACACCTAAACTCCTTTTGTGGAAAGCCTTCACAGAAGAGTTGAAGATGTTATAGCTGTGAAGAGGGTGGGGCCAAAATCATTATATTAAACCCTATGGATTAAGAATTGGATGTTCATATGCATGTGAACGAATACTTCTGGCAATATAATAATAGTGTATATTATTGTCTGGTCTCCGGTGATTCCCATCCCAAGCTGTGATATTCTGGAGGTTGGATGTACAGAGTATTTGAACTAATTTTTGACGATATTTTCAACATTCAATGGTTTTATCAGGACAAAACCCCATTTCGTTACATCGATCTTCCACATATTAGTCAGTCAACACACTCTTATACAATGGTGTGTAACACTACATAGCGTCACAACGAACGCTAACCTTTTATTGTGTTTCAGTCACCGAGTAAAATATTTCCGTTTAAACAAGTAAAAAAAAAAAAAAAAAAGTCACCGCTTTCTCTTTCCCAATCATTCAAAGTTCAGTCTTTGCTTCACGGCGTTCCTTCTAAAACGTACGCTGGTATTCGGATCTCGCAAGATGTTCCACCTCGTAGATCACAGCGCAAACCCTTGCAGCCGGTCTGACTGCTATTCGCGCTAACAGCATTCCTTCATTTCGGTTATTTATTCCAGAAAGATGAGAGCGTAGCTCACCCTCTCGTTTCCTCGCAGTCACGCTTTATAGGGTTCAGCTCAAGTTCAGCTAAACTCGGCGCCAGACCCCGTTTTTTTTTTCTTTTTCTTTTCTTTCCACTTTTTGCGCTCCTGACTCATCATCTAAAGCAAACAGTAAGCATGTTCAGAGTGAAATTGGTCCATCTGTTTCTACTGTTCATTTAAAAGTGAAAAACAATATAGTGAAAAGAAACAGAAGCAGTGCCGCAGCTGTTCCCAGCGCCTTCAGTAACCTGCGACACTCGACACTGATTCGGCGCCAAACACAGAAGGATTATCGGATCCCTATTACAATCTGTACGCTTTCTTCTTCTCCGCTTATTTTCACATTTAACTACTAATTTTATCCAATCCTCAGCGAACTTTTACCACAATATGGTAAAAAATAGAAATAATATCTCGCTGGCACTGTGATAAAGTCACACCACATCGGAAGCGAGGTTATTTCCCCAGCAATGCTTTTACTTCTTGACCATCAAACTTAGTCAGAAGGACGCGTGTGTGTTAAACTAGCTCGGAGTCCATCTGCAACTTGAAAGGGTACGCGAGAAAGCAGGATGTGAAGCAATCTCTCACCTATGGTGAAGTTTCGGCATCAAATTTAGTACACCTGCTTTGAAACGAGAAGGTAAAAGCTGAGAACGTCGCTTAGCCCTTGGGGGGGGAATCGCTAGATTACTTGCTCAGTCGATTATGCTTATTCATCTCGGCAGTCCTCTTCGAGATTTATCAAATTGGAAATCTTCATGGTAGCCCAACTTTCTCTACCTGAGCAGCTCTTGGTTTTTTATAAAATCCAGTTGTGTGTGTGATGTTGTTCTACTACAGAAGTTACATTAGCTCGAGGTCACATTACGTTGCGGGAGAGGACCGACATGTCCATCACACTTCATTTTGAACGATCAAAAGATTCCTTAATAGGACAACTGATCCTGTAGTAAAGTTGGCCAAAAAGGAAATTACAAAGAAGTCCATACACTAGGATATATGTATACATGGTATCATTAGCTCTGAAAGACTTGTCTAATCACTCCTAGAAGAGACCTTGGTTTGACAAAGAACATTCGTACTCTGGCAGAGGTCCACCGTCTATCTCTTCTCTGACAAACATTCCTGATCACGATGCGGTTCGAGAGTGAAATCCCAAGGTCAGGTCAAAGCATGCTGCTTTATTTCAAGTTGCCTCTGAATGCACAAACAGAGAAGGTGAAGCAGGCCAGAGCCATCAGCCTGGCACGGAGCAGGGCATGAGTGTGCACTCAAAGCAAAGGACAGACAGAGAGAGAGAGAGAGAGAGAGAGAGAGAGAGCGCAGCTTGGAAAGATTCAACACTCAGCTGCAACACGACACACCAGGACGTTGTGTACAGCGTTTGCCGTAGCAGACCCCTCAGCTCCACACTCGGATTTCTACACCAGCTGATGTAGGCATGGCTGAAAATCATACACAGTGTGCTTCAGGAACAGCAACACGGCATCACATATGGAGCGACATTCGTGCTGGAATTAAAATCCACCCAGGAATAACGAAAAAATAAACATGGGGGGGGGGGGGGGGGGGGATTAAGGC
>JAQKPX010000020.1:15988195-16000005 GCA_030068255.1 Clarias angolensis
TCTTTTAGTGTTCATACAAATATTTACACATTAAGTTTACTGAAAGTAAAAACAGTTGAAAGTCAGAGGACGTTTCTCTTTTTGCTGAGTATACAGTGAACACACACAACTATTTTTTATAAATTTAGCATTGGATACTGACTAAGCAAAAAGAGAATATGAGATATCGTTTTCTGAGCTAGCGCTAATGACACCATATTGGTTAAGCTAGCGCGCTACCTTTGCTAAGTGGTTGAGGAGGCTGATTCAGGTCACAAAACTGAGAGAAATGAGAAACTTTACCTCAGAAATATTAATAAATGACTAAGACAAGGTCCTAATAGCATTTTATCACTTAAGAACTTTACTTCATGTAAACATTTTAACAAGCCTACAGCAAACAAACAAGGCTTTTAAGTTATAAATGTTGCGTTTGATAGAGACAAGACCGCTAGATGTGATAAAGCGTGCATTTCCGGACCATCAAAGTAGATAAAAGCAGTGTAAAAAACAAAATAGAATAATAATAATAAAAATAAAAAAAATAATAAAAAAAAAAAATTAAGTGACACCATTTTTATAAACTCGTGGTGTAGAAACTAACTTATACGAGTTGACACTACCAAGCGGTTGAGGAATCTGATTTAACAGGGTGTTGAGTCTTTTCTACAGCGACAAAACTGTCTGGAATATCGACATTTACCTCAGAAATATTGTTAAATAACTCTGAAAATACGTTCTAATTAAAACACTATAATTAGACTTGGCATTGATTGATCAGATTTCCCTGTGTGCCGCCATATTGAAAAACTGCAACTTTTTAAATTTATTTTTAAATCAGCAAATTTCTACCTCTGAGGTCATGAATAAAATAAGACTTTAGAGTTTCTTATAAATATAATGAACGGCAATTATGTGTCTTTGATACAGAAATGGTAGCTAGCGGATAAGAACTAGCATGCTCAAAAGATCATAGAACACGCCGTGTAAGGAATAAAACAGACCCGGGTATACCGCTATAGAAAAATAATCAATGTCTGTGGTACAGTGCAGGACTGTGGTCTGGGTCATTAGTCACACCCTGACCTTTAAAAAAAAAAAAAAAAAAATTGCTAACAACGATAATGTTTAACGTAGTAATGCTCAACATTTTGTGTTTTATAAGTGAGAGAGCATTAAGTTATTAAATTCCTGTTCTCAGTTACATTACAACAGGAAGCGCTACAAAGTCACCAGGCTTGCGTTTTTCTCCGTCCTTGAAGTTTAAAAAAAAATAAAAATAAAAATAAAAGTTTCTGAAAAAGTGTAAAGAACACTGCCCTGAAAACTTTCCTGTTTTTGTGCGATATTAAAGAAATAATTTTCCTTCGAGTTTACCAGTGTTGGTGTTTTTTAATTGTTCATTTCAGAAAAGTTAATTTCTGAAATTCTTAACCATTAGATGTTTTTCTTTGCTAAGTAATGTTTGGAATCTGTTTACCAGATTACAAGCGCCTGGCATACATGTACACAATTCTGAGAATTAACAATCCGACCATCAGTGTGAATAGATTAAAAAAAAAAAGAAAAAAAGGAAAGAAAAAAAAAAAAGGCATATTAACATCAAACTGTAACAAATCAACCAACAACCAATCAGATTACAGGACTTTAGCTGTGGGATGCCTGGGGTAAAATGATTACAGTGTAAATGAGGGAATTTTCTAAGTAGTATCCTACTTGTGTGTTTATTAGTGTAATAAACGCACAAACACACAGGCCATTATTCCTGACCTTACTGGGCTGAAGACAACACTTGAAAACTGGCAAGTGCACAAATCCAGGGCCGTGTGCCATACACTGATGGAGGGACAGTCAGGTTCGCTCTCTAGCGAGCTGGATTCGCCAAAAAAAAAAAAAAAAAAAAGAGCAAGAGCCATCCAAGCTAATCTTCTCACATCACGGCCAAATTCGAGGCAATTTGGAGCAGCACTTACAGAAAATGTGTGCAATTGAGAATGCCTGTGAAGGCACTTTAAACTAGCAGTTTGAGTGTCAGCAACCAATGTCCTGGCATGCTGCAATTTTCAGTCGCTCTCTCCCGTTCCCATTTCTTTCCTTTCCTAAAACTCTCCGTCATTCTCTCTCATGCACACACCAGCCATTATGGGGAATTTTTTTTTTTAAGGGAAATTTGCTTGTCAATTTGTAGCACCATGTAAACATGAAATCAAGAACTAGAACAAAGCACGAGCTATGAAAATTAAGAGCATTCATGTTTTAAAACTAATTGGAGAAAGATGATGTGAAAAAAAAAAATGAGTAAAATGTAGATATGTTACGGTTACGGCTTTAAATCTTCGCAATAAAGAAAATAATAATAATCCACCCGAACACCACATCATACACTGACCTTCACACTTTTTTTTTTACTTATAGCACATCAACTTGCAAATTAGTGCATAATACAGTCCTTACTAATATATCCACAAAGTCAAAACCAGTCGGACCTGTGATTAAATTTCTTGTAAAGTAGGGCGGGTTTAAAAAAAATTATTTTATTATAAAATAATATTTTTTTTATAATATATAATAAAATTATATATTATAAAAAAAAAAAAAAGATTGACATTTACAAAACACTTCAATCACAGTGCAGTGAAGAAACTCTTAGCTGCAGGGACAAAATATGAACGCTACAAACATTTTATAGAAGGTTGTACGTCCGCGAGCGACCATCTCGGGCCGAGTGCAGCTCACAGCAGCCGTTTTCATGAACATTCAGTGAGTGGAAAACAACGAAGAATAACTTGTTGGAAACTTGTGGAAGAGACGCATCTGTCCTTACAGGAACTCGGCTGGGTGTTATTGTCACATCCCCCGTACAGTCCTGACCTTTCCACATGTTTGGGCCAATAAAAGGAGTTCCTGGGAGGCCGAGGTTTTAGACATAAATCCAATCATGGCTCTGCCGTGCTGAAAAAAAAAAAAACTTTCTACCTTGATGGTGTCCAAGCACTAGTGAAACACTGGGATAAGTGCATTAGTGTAGCAGGGGATTATATAGAGAAATAGAGTTTTTTTTACTCTCATAACTGTGTTTTGCACAATCAAAAGTCCCGGTTTGACCTGAACGCCCCTTTGTACACCTGCTAGAAATATAGCTGCTTGGGCCAAAACATGCAATAACCTTTAGTGCTATTTGATCGAATCTCATCAAAAATTCTCAATGCTAATTGATTCGACAGACTATGTTTGATTCACAGCTCTAGATGATTGATTGGTGTTTCCAGAGTATGTGATTGCATGAAAAAAAGAAAATAAAATGACTCATGAATTGACTATGAATTTATGAACTTTAGTATTGAACCCAAAATATTTAACAGGATATTTAAAACACAATAACTACAAATTAAACCAAGTAAAAAAATTTTTAAAAAAAAGAGAGAGAGAGAGAAGGAGAGATTTTACTCTAGACTTAGAAGGCAACTATACTATAAAACTGGAGAAACGTTGTGCTCTCCAACACGTAGCGACGACGTAATCTGTCCTGCTTCAACCCAGTTTCCAAGATTATGGTTCTACTGCTTTAGGAAATCCGTAAGATCTACCAGTGTGTGATTCAGATCTCTAAATGCGATAAGCTGGAGTTTGTCATCTGAGATCGTTTTTGGCGGACAAAAATAAAAAACTAAAATTTCGAGAACACAATCATGATAATGCTGTAAACTCTGTAAATGCTGTTAACTGAAAAGAGGGGAGGTTAACTACACGCCACCTCTCAACCCACCAAGCCCAAGTCAGTAACGAGTTCATTATTAGCGGGTCAGTGAAATCGCATGTTTTAGAGGAAGGGAAAATGGTAGACGTCCTGGGCGTCACCAGGACTCGAGTAAAGCGTCCCTTGGTCGGGCAATTATTGTTAAATAACTCAAAAATGAAAGGAAAAGTAAATGCACTAATGACACAGAACGAAAAAAAAAAAGTACAAAGAAAAAGGATGCGTTTATAGAAGTGAGGCTTTTAAACTGATTATTTCCTGCAGAGTAAAGGAAGAGTTACATCACTGCTCATTTACTGAACTAATTATGGAAAGAGTTAGAAGGAACATGTCTGTTAGAAGCAACAACTGAGAGAGAGAGAGAGAGACTCTGGTTATTCGAACGGAAAATAAGAATGAAACCAGACTTCATACATGTAAGTGTTTAAAAATGATTTGTTTACCAAAAATGCAATAAATAGTTCTTCTTCACACACACACACACCCTCACCTCAGTTACAAACACTTGCAGATGCTCCCTTCACTCGCGCACTCACACAAAAGTCACAAATATAAATAGATTTATGTACATGGAGAATAACAGGCATTGTTGGTTCAGGAACGGCATCTGGGGTAAAATCTGTGCCAAATTGTGAGCAGTTCAGATGGTCCGCTTGGGCGACCCTTCGACATACTAACAACTAACAACATTTCAAAGCAAATAATTACCATAGGGAGGTAAAGCAGTGTATTTATTTATGCTTCTATAAGAAACTAACTACAGAGGCCTTAAAACGCTGAAATCACATCAAGTCTCATTTTCTTAAGACTCAGTGCTGCATTAGTTTCCAAGTAGGATGGGCGGCGCGTCCAACTAGGGTTTATTTTCAAAACACAATATTAGTATCCTATTTGTGTTATGTTACTTTCACTTCTACTTCAAGATCGTTTAAACTTACAGCCTTGCGAAGACACATCACTGTGTGCCGTTTTGCTCGTCACAATGCGGAAATACACTGATACAAAGAAACAAACAAAGATTTTGTATCTGTTGTTTGTGGTATACGACACTGATTTGACTCTCTCTTGGTATCAGAGAGTGTGGATTAGATAGCACTGGCCTACGGAAAGACTAGCTAATGTAAGGACACACTAACTAGTATCATACATCCCCATTTGTACCAATATATGTACACACACATATGTATAAAAAAAAAAAAAAAGAAAAACAGGGCATGCTAAATGCTACAGGAAATTACACCAAATCAGTGGAGTCGCTGCTATACATCAAACAATGACATTTGATCAGTTCTTAGTTGACAGCTGACTTCCTGTTGTCACTTATGTTACAGCAGCTATTTCCGGTCTTTAAAAAAAGCATCCTAATCTCTGATTGTTATAAAGCACTGACACTGGGGACTCCAAATGTCCTCCTAAAAAATAAAAAAAAATAAATAAAAAAAAAGACCTAGACTTTTGTTTGAGCTTCGATAGCACGGTCCGATTTGTCTGGAGCAGCTACATTTCTTACAGGTTTGGATGTATTAAAATCTACTATAAGTGTTAAATAAACACTGAAAGGCTGTGTAACGCGAGTGGTCGATTGTTTAAGTGTCACATCTCATACAAGGTGATAATCTTGTTCGTGCAAATCTTCCAGTACTTTGCGAGGTTGCACAACAAACTCAAGGACGAAGAGGCGATAATCCTGCTAGTTTTTATTTTCAGAGAAAGCTGTGGGTTTTTTTTTTTTTTGTTAGGAAACAGTCAATACTAGACCATTTAATGTTTTTTTTTTTTTTTTATTGACCTAGATTATTTAACATGTGTGAATCGAATCCAAAACGAAAACCAGTCCAACGATTGAATGAACTGAATCGACCAACAAAAGAAATCGATTCAACTGCATGATCGATTAAATCCCACAGCCCTACCGCTCACATACGACACGGAGCCGTGGTTTGTTTTCCCCCCAACAGAGCGACGTACGAGTCACGATTTTCTCAACATAATGCAAACACACGGTTAAGCAACAAATCTAGACCGATTCCTTGTGCGATTCCTCTGACCAATCACGACGCAAGGGCGGTGTGATATTCTCTCATTTTCACCTGCTCATAAGTACTGCTTAAATAACTTATTACACAATCATTAAACTGTGCTTATCTTACCCAATCATATAGTTCTTCTTCTAGGAAGAAAAATAAAGCTTTAAAAAAAATACGTATCATTAGTGTTTGAGACGGTTAGCGTGTGCTCCTAATTGTTAATGTGTAGTTTTACACCTAAATCAAATACTACACCTCACGCGCTCCAGAATATTTTCTGGCCAGGACTGGTTTGTTTTTGTTTTTTCATCAAAGTGAAACCAGATGAGTGACAACAATAGCTCTCGCTTCGCACCCACAAAGTACAGACTACACGAGAGATGAGCGACGTGTGGCCTGCTGGTGTGAACACAGGAGAACTTGTTACTATTTAAAAAATAAATAAATAAATAAATTTTTTAAAAGGGCTCATATATTAACACCAGGGCACGAAGATAAACTCGCTATTTGTCTCACAGATGAAAATATTACAACTGTTTCCATGTGGGATGGGAATTAATACGAACCATTAAATACTGACTAGATGCTAAACAAAACCATTGTTTTACATATTCTGCTCACGAGGTATGCAGGAATTAAACGGAGAGAGGTCGTGCAATTTCAACCATGCCTGGGAACGAATTTTTGCGCCGCCATCATGCCCTGATTCCCACACGTTTGATTAAAACTGATATTTCATGCTACAGATGGATTTTTGATACTGTGGTATTTCACAGTGCTTAAATCACACTTAAGTTCTCTGAATTCCTAACTGAAGAAGAAGAAAAAAAGGAAAAGAAAAGAAAAAACACACACACACACATTAGAAAGTGCACTGGCACCTCCTTTAGTCAGCTCGAGGCTGGACAGAGGGAATAATCCGAGCATGGAGCAGACACGCTCCATACATTTCCTGCTGAGAGAGCTGGCAATAACACACACACACAAACACACAGAGAGCACATGGCTAATCTGCATGTGTGAAGGTCACGGCTACTGATCCTCACTGAGCAGGGCCAGGAGAAGCACGGCGCTGTGGTAGGGGTAACTCAGGGAGCTGATGATTAAGCGAACACACCTCCAGAAGATTGTGAGTTTCAATCCCGAGACAAATCGAAATCTCTGCTTTAAACACCGGACTGGATTTTGCATCGCTTATAAATTGTTTAATAAAATGAAGATAATGACAAAAATGATGACAAAAAAAAAATGTAGGCAGCAAAACTAACAAGTCTTTAAAGTACTCAAAGTTTGATCGCATTCACGTTAAGTAACGGATTACGATCAGAACGTTTAGACAGGCTTCGCATTTGAGAAACGCTACACAAGGTCAAATGCTGAAGAAAATCAACCACGTAGATGTATTAATCAAAAAGCAAGTATGAATAAAATCCATAAATGAAAAGAGGAACTTGATTTAGTTTAGTTGCTCAGTAAACATCATGGAGGTTTACACTAAAAGGTTATGAAGACTAAAACTTCCCCATGTTTTACATACAGGAGTGAAGCACCTGGGCTTTAACAAATAATGCAGATTTGTAGAGATAGACAGACAGACAAATAAATAAACAGATATACAAGACAGAAAGACACATACAGACAGGAATAGATAGACAAACAGACAAATAGAGATAGACACCTTAATAGACAGACATGTAGACGCTGACATATAGATATATAGATAGATTTTTGGTTTCAATATTTTGCACCATAACCAAATTCAGGCTACTTCACGAGTTTCGTTATTGTTCATTAAATGACTACACATTTAGTTAGCTTAGCATCACATTTCTCGGCTAGCAATCACTGCTAATAGATGTAGTTTATCGTTAGCATTAGCTCCTGAGCACTGGTTATCCTCAAGTTAACCTGGTTCCCTCGCATTCAAACACAAGCAACTAAAAATTATTAACTGTCTACTTTAACCAGGCAGTAGGATAAATATGTATAAAAACAAATCGCGTATATCATTTTACAAGAATATAAGTGTTGTACTAGAAATGTTAACAAAGCTTAGGACTGGCGAAAACAAACAAATAAATAACTAACTAAATAATTATTAAGTTTGACTACCAGAACCAGAACCAGCAGTCACTGTGCTAGACTATTTCACCATTAACAAAAATAAATTAACAAAACGTGGTATTAAACAAGAACATTGTATCTTAAAGTCTTAAAGTCATGATGTACACAAACTAGAAATGGAAATGTGAAGCTATGGCCATCTTACGTGGTTAATTTTAGAGAGAATGAATGACGTTTCGCGGCTCTCGGTGCTAGCTCGGTTATCCTAGCATTACGCTAACAAGGCTAAGTCACCTTGGGGAGAAAGTTAGATTGTTTTATGTTGTTTCTGTTAACAAATAAAGACGTGGATATTATAATTATTACCATGAAGAATTCGAAAAATATAAATATATATGGTTTTCTGTTCTTTATTCACAAGAGCAGAACGTTGCTGTATTCGCCCTTCCTTTAAAGGAAAAAAAAAAACAGGCTAAGTGCTAGCTTAGCATTTTCGCTCCTGTTAGCGGGTTAGCTAACTAGCAAGTTAGCGATCAAGGTAGCAACAACGTTACGCTGCAAAAAAACAAATGTAATAATAATAATAATAATAATAATAATAATAATAATAATACAGACAGATCAAGTGGGGGGAAAAAACACTTATTAAACCTGGGGTCTGTTGCTTCCTCCTTGGGTGGTATTTCCAGGGCTCATGGCCGGGTGGGTTCTCTGCTGTGCTGGCCAGCCGTGGCTTGCGGAGCCGTAGGGAGAGCTCATGTCTTTGCCGAGCCCCATGCTCGCCTGCTGCTGAGCCGTGGAGGGATTATTATTGTAATCTTGATAGCCGCTGCTGTAACCGCGCATCATCGGGCTGGGAGAGGTGAGGAGCTGGTTTAAAGTCGGCGTGGCGCCGGATGGGTGCTGGTTCTGGTTCTGCTGCTGGTTCTGGCCTGGAGGAAACCTCTGAAAGCCGCCGACGTTTGCAGAAGGAGAAGCCATCGCAGCTTTACCGTGAGCAGCAGCAGCAGCAGCTGCGGCGGCGGCGGCGGCTGTAGCCGAGTTGCTGCCCGGGCCCATGGCGCTTCCTTGCCGCGAAGGGCTCATCATCCCATATCCAGCCCCACCGTAACCGGCTCGGTAGTTCGGATAGTGGTTATACGGGTTATTATGGTACTCCTCGTGCGAGTTTTGCATTTGATCCATGGTGTTCCGTGCCGAACGCGTTACAGCACCAGGGCTTTGTTGTCCGCCATGTTGATCAAAGCAAGGCCCTCCTCTTCTTCCATCCCCATAATAATGATTAAACTCAAAACCCGAGCCGTTCCCACTCTGAGACGACTCGCTGCTGCTGCCGTCGTCGTCGAACTTCTTCTTCTTCTTCTTCTTCCTGCTGCTGCGGCTGTTGTCGTCGTCGTCGTCGTTACGCGTCGGTCCGATTTCAGACGAGTCGTACCTGCTGCCCATCCGAGAGATCCTCTTCACGTCACTTTTATTCAACAATCCATCTCATTTCTCCATTTGCTCAGCTCAAACACCTCCTTCAAAAAAGAAAAAAACAAACAAACAAACCAAGCACCCAGTTTCCACCAGCCTGGTGGTTCCTGAGGTCTCCAGACGCACAGAGAGATGCTTATTGGTGTTGTTTTGGCTCTCTCCGTGATGCTGATGCTGATGCTGCTGGCTTTGACTCCAGCCTTGCTGCTGTGGAGGTGTATGTGTGTGTGATGATGATGATGGTGTTGGTGCTGGTGGTGGGGAAAAGGAGGATGATTTTGACATCTTCCAACATTTTCCACTTTAGGAGACCTCGCTTTAGAAAGTCGCACACTCGCATTAGATGGCGAAGATGATCGAGCCGTTTCTAAGATAGGATTTTCACTGGCGTCTTTAAAGCCCACGGTTAGAAAAAATCAGGGGTTCCTGCGTAGTCTGTGGATTTGGGTTTTCAACTCGAATAAAGGTGTTATTTCAACCCAAGGGTTTTTAAAGATCCGGTGCCCTTCACAGGCAACATGGTGGCTCAGTGGTTAGCGGCGTTTCCACTTTGCACCTCCAGGGTCGAGGTTCCGATTCCCAACTCGGGTCTCTGTGTGTCCTCTCTTCGTCACCTTTTATTCAATAATTTCTCTTTTCCCGATTTGTTCAACCCAAAACACCAGCCTGTGGTTTCCAAACTTTGGGGTTTCCGAAGTCTCCAGGCACACAGATTATTGTTCGTCCAACATTTTTCACTTTAGGATTCACGACCAGACGTCGCTTTAGAAAATCGCAAAAATCAGGGGTTCCTTTATAATCTGTGGATGTGTTATTTTAATCCAAGGGTTTTTAAAGGTCCAGTGCCCTTCACAGGCGGCACTCCGGCTTAGTGGTTAGCACTGTCTCCTTGCACCTCTAGGGTTGAGGGTTTGATTTCCGCCTCGGGTCTGTGTGCGAGTTCTTCCTGTGCTTGGTGGGTTTCCTCCGGGTATTCCGGTTTCCTCCCACAGTCCAAAGACATGCAGTTCAGGCTTGGGAATGACAATCGGGCATCGAGCTAGCAACCCGACGGATATATCGCCAGGGTGGGGAGTATCGTGGACAGACCAAAATACGAAAAAAATCTATAAAATAGAGATACACACCGATAAAAGGCATTTAGATTTAATGTTTTCTTTCCTAAAACAATAGACGTTTGGCAGAAATTATGGCACACACACACACAAAAAAACATCTGGTAAATAAAGTGCCACATGTTCATATTCTTTCATGTCTAACCCTTCTAAGCTTTAACATCTCCACCATGCATCTACATAAACAAAAATCACAAGAATCAAAATACAATAAAATTGCTCTGCAGCGTGTGTGCGCACCGAACTGTGCCATCATCTGTTCTGTTTTATAATCACAGTGTTCTACTCTCCTGCAAAGATTAACTCCAACCCACATCCATCATACCTGATTCAGCTAATTAAACTGCTATGAAGACACTAATTAGCTAGATGAGGCGCGTTAGAATGGGCTGGATGGAAACGCCGCAGGTTGCTCTCCTAAAGCACGGGAGTTGCTGCGATTGTTGCGTTATGTTCGTCAAGACAAGATGGTTGAATCTCGTGCTCATGGGGGTCACGCAGGATCTCACAGAAATACACAGAACTGATCATGAGTACTAGTTTTACAGTGTACGCTCGATAGAATCACTCAATGCACCGAAACCTGCAGCCAGGTCCGTATGAGCTTCATTTGCAGTGTCTGTTTAACTGCGAGGGAAAACCGGTTTCTCAACAGCCTTGAACATTACCATGTTCGGGCTTGTGTAGTATCGTCAACAATGGAGTTCTCGACTAAAGGCCGCCTCCTAGTGGAAAAGGATATGAACCTCATAAACAGCTTGCAGGTTCCTAATCCCGGTCCTGAAGTGACCCTCGTCCTGAAGAAACTGGCTGTTCATTAGCGGACTGCTCAGGGTTGGTAGTAATTAGGGCGAGGAAACATCATTACAGCAGGGAACACTTACATGTTCAGGACATGGTGTTACTCCAGGAGTGAGCTTTATTGAGGAGTTAACATCTGGGGGAATAATCTGCTCTGCACTGTGCCATGTGCCAGGGCTGGAGTCTGGATCCACTAAGACACTGACATGGACATGGACATGTACGCTGTCCATGATTAAGCTCTTACTACAGATAAATGAATGAATAAAGAACATGCTTCCATTTAAAGATCTACAATGATTGGGATCATCAAACAAGTCAAAGTCAGACCAGCCTAGTCAAAGTCCGGACTTAATTAATCCGATTGAAATCCTTAAACAGGCTGTGAATGCTTGAAAACCCTCCAATGTGGCTGAACAGTTCTGAAAAGAAGAGCGGGCCAAAATTCCTCCACAGTGAAGTGAAAGACTCTTTACCCATCATCACAAATACCTGATTGCAGTTGCAACAAAAAGTTTTGTTAAGGGAGCAATTACTTTTTCTTCTTCTTTTTTTTTTTTTTTTTTTTTTTACATAGGGCCAGATAGATTT
>JAQKPX010000020.1:16011795-16029199 GCA_030068255.1 Clarias angolensis
TAAAGAAGTCTTTTTAAACCCTAGTATCTATACTTCTACTCAAGTAATGAATGTGAATACTTTTGACACCACTGCCACTCGCACATTACAGGAACTCGGCTGGGAGTTATTGCCACATCACCCGTACAGTCTTGGCCTCGCTCCAAGCCATCTCCACATGTTTGGGTTCCTGGGAGGCCAACGTTTTAGACATGAAGTAGGAAGTCAGATCATGGCCCTGTTGTACTGAGAAAATGTGCTTTTTGGATTAACATGTTTTTGGAAAATGGAAAGAAACTCAAGAGCCAAGAGAAAACCAACATGAGGACAGTGCAACACTCCACATAGACAGTACTGGATAGAAACAGGGACTCTGGAACTGGCACCATGTCACCTACTGTTTGTATATGATATTCACAAATTGTTTGGCTGTTATTGTTTATCCAGAAACACCCATATTTACAGTCCACACTGGGGATTTATCCTAGTATTACAAAACTAAGTCTGAGATTTATAAAGATTCGGACACACACATCTTGTTGAATACGGTGCCGCTGTTGTTTTGTCTGCTGTTGGGCACGGTCACAAGTTTGGACATGATCTTTATTTCTTTCTACAGTGTTAAATAATACTGAAGGTGTTTATCCAAAATACACAATAATCTCCTTTGAACAGTTGATATTGAGATGTATCTGAGATGTACTTCTGCACTGTAAATCCTTCATAACGGCTCTAATCTGAGGTGCTGTTTGAGGTTAATTGGTGATTTCTGAGGCTGGTGACTCTAAATGAACTTCTCCTCTGCAGCGGAGGTAAGATTTGGTCTTGCTTTCCTGGGAAGGTCTTCATGAGAGCCAGTTTCATCATGTGGCTTGAGGGGTTTTGCAAACGCACTTGCCGACACTGTTTCAGGACAGCCCACCTCGGGAATCCTCCACATGGATCACCTGCAGGTATCAGCAGCTTTATACAGGTTCTAAAACAATATTTGTTGGAAACGCCAATTAGCCTAATCTTCATATCTTTGGACTGTCGGAGGAAACCAGAGTACCCAGAGGAAACCCAGCATGCGAACAGACCCCGCGGCGGGAACCAAACCCTGACACTGTAACTATTAATGGATTATAAAAATAGAGTTGACAATTTGCACTTTTAATCAACACAAAGGCACAATCAGCTTTGAGGTCGAAACAGTAACTCTACACTAAAATCACACTGATTATTTTGCTATTGCAGCACAGCCCATGTCATTGCCATAGAGCAGGTGTTGACAGCTGTGTGACTCGTGTACATATATTGTGCTTTTATTAATAGAAAGACGCAGCCATTTATCGACTACCTCAGTGTACCTATAGAGGTGTGTTATTGTAACACTGTGTGTTATTGTCCAGTTATGTAACAGTCCATTATATCACTCATTTATTGGTCTTTTATACTGCTTTATACTGTATACAGGCATGAAGCCTATCATAGGTGACTTGAGGCGGGGTACACCCTGCACAGGGTTCCAATCCATATTGTTGTTTTGCTGGTTTAACTTGTTCTTAACTTGTTCTTTACCATTTTCACTCTCTGTCTCTTTGTTATCACATCTCTAATTTGTTTAGTTATTTTCCTTCGCCGGCTGAAGAAGTTTAAAGTTTAACAGCTCTACTCAGCCATCATTGAATCTGACGTGTGAGCTTCAATAACTGTCTGGTTTGTGTATCTCCCCTACAAAATCAGCCACCAAAAGGACAGTTTGGACGACTGAAAGGATTATCAGCGCTCCACTGCCCACCTTGTAAGAACTGGACATATCCAGAGTGAAGAAAGGGGCTCAGAAAAACCGTTTGGACCCCTCACACACCCAAGCCACCTTTGCCGTCTGGCACCAGAACTGTCAGGCACAAGAATATTTTTTTCCCCCCCAGGCAATCTAAATCATGAACAGTTAAATGTTCTTCTCACTGTGCAATATTAAGATGTGCAATACTGTGCAATACTACTGATATTTGACTTATTTGATAAAACCCTTTTTTCTTTTTTCTTTGTCGTCTCTGGAAATTTTTGTCACCAAAACAAATTCCTTATATGTGCAAATGTTCTTGGCAATGAAGCTCTTTATCTCATTCTGATTCTGATTTATTTCCTTATACCTGTTTTTTTTTTTTTTTTTTTTTTAACTTAGACTTTTAACTCTTGCATTTCATCTTAAAAAAAAAAAAGAATTAAATGTGTTATTGTTGCTCTATGTAGTTATGTTATGATGTAAAATGTTATGATGATGTAAATAAGCTCTATCAGCCAATATATACTGTATATACTGTAAGTGACTATTTCACTGGTGTTAGTAGTGCTTTAAATTCACGTTTTTTTTTACTCACTCCAACCCTTATTATAAAAATCATCAGTAAAAAAATACTTTTAGTATAAATCCAGTATCTGAATGTGGCTGGATGAATCAGGATGGTTCATGTCTCTTCACAAAGCCGAGACCAGTCAGGTGTGTAAATGGAGTGTGTTTGCCGCTCCGTTGCTTCACAGAGGGAGGAGATGGATCCGCATACAGAGTGGTGTGACCCCTGGCTGACTGAGACACCTCGTAACACACACACACACACACTCCTGTTATGGAACATCCATTGCTCTTCCATTTTGTTCTGAGTGTGCATCCTTTGTGCTGAATATTATTTGAACTATTATTTCCAGAAATAATGCTTCTTAACAGTTTCTATAAATCACTCTTCTCACTGACGTTCATTCAAAAACCAGACGAATCACAACACAGAGACGAGTGTACAGGCTTGTGCTTTAATTAGTACTAAAACACCACACTTGCTGTTGAATCACATAACAGAGATAAAAATGAGAAATATATTAAAATTATATCATAAAATGTTTTTTTTTTTTTCAGATATGCATTCCCTGATCTGAGCCGTGAAGCAATCATTAAAAAAAAAAAAAAATCAAGCAAAGGAAAAAAGAAAGTTTAATAAAAACATTGATATTAAAATTTCTGCTTGAAGGATGTAATTTCTGACGAACAATCCGTGATTTGCTCTTAGGCATCATTTCCATTTATGTCCAGTGACGTGAGAGGACAAAGGACACACTCCAAGCTCAGTTCAAGCTCAATGTCATAGACGAGTCTTAACTCATCCTAAACAGATAAAGGTTCATCCTAAATTAGTGTTTTTTCTTCTTTTAATGTTTAATGTTTTACTTCTTTCTGCCAAAATGAGTAGATCTGCAAACCATGTGGCACACATCATTACATTAATAAGATCAGCACAGCAAGGAAAGACAAGCTTGAGAAATTTCATCATGTAAAATATGTACAGTACTGTGCAAAAGTCTTGACCCCCCCCCAATCCCTCAATTCATCATTTATTTCTTGTATTTTTCATGCAATCTTTACGGAATAGTTCTCCAGGCGTCCTGAAGGATGTTTTTGTCTCTCATATTTTTTCAGTCCAGTCCCTGTACCTGACCCATTTCAGACGAATGCTTTTTTTTTGTTGTTTTTTTTAAGCCGCACCTATCAATTATTTAAGGATGAAAACATCGAACTTAAGGGTATGACCCAGGTGCAGATGATGACAGATGATCAGGCCGGTGATTATTATACTGCTGATGCTGAATACTGAGTGGTTGGAACAGACGAGATGGGAAATGAGGTCGCTGCTGAGGCTGTTACATAAACAACCAATTTGTAAATTGTTTTAGGCACTTTGCAGCCTGTCGCAGTAACACACATTTGTTTCCATTTCTTTAATTGAATCTATATCATTTAATTTAATATGAAGAAATAAGGGGTGGCTCAAGACTTGCACAGTACTGTATTCATTAATTTATTCATTCATTAATTTGTTTATTTTTTTATTAATAATTAAAGAACAAGTCATACTCTATATCTAATTCTAGTTATGTTTAATGTGTTAGTGTTATAGCAGCTATAAACAATCATTGCTTCATCACTCTTTTTAAACACTTTTGAAATTATTGAGCTGACACCAGAGTGGAGAACCGAACTCAAACAGCACTATGGTGTACATAATAATAATAATAATAATAATAATAATAATAATATTCTAGTTGTTTGTATGAGATAAGGCTTGGCTGCACTGGTCACTGGTCCAGTATCTAAAGCACATGGTGTTTATTTCAATTAAAAAGTCCTTAACGAAATATTAAAAGATCAGGATGAATGGCACCTTCAACTGAGGAATTTAGCAAAATTATAATTGATATAGTTTCCTCCTCATCTGAAGTTTAATTAAATTGATTAGGCGACACATTTTTGGTGTTGAGATGGCTTTGCACTGGAGCTATGAGGCTGGTGTTGCTGAAACAAGTAGTAATACAAGTCTGGCTTATCGTGAATACTTTCCGTAATATGTTTCCAAATCTTCACATTCACACACTCGTTTTAATGTCTTCAATTCAAGTTTTTATAGCAGAGAAAAATACAATATGGACTCCTTTAAGTTCAAGCGGCACAGATCCATGCATAGGTCAGTGATGATTAACACCAACAGTGATAGCGTTCATGACTTCATGCTTCAGACTTGTGTATTTTGGGGGGTTTTCGGATATGTCAGGTAGAACGAAAGTTATCATTACTTTTATAATGTGTAAATTTTTACTGCTACCAGAATATGGGAATAACATCGCAAAAATCTCTCAAAATGAGCATCATTCACCCATCCATCTCCATCCATCTAGCAGCCTTGGTAGTCCAACTACTCTGTATACAACTGTATCATATTATTATGATAATAATATTATCATATTATTATCGTGCAATACGATACTGTTTTAGGACTCTTTTTATTTTATTTTAATTTTATTGTATTCTATTGTCATTCATTCATCTTCTATACCGCTTTATCCTGTATTCAGGGTCACGGGGGGCCTGGAGCCTATCCCAGGAAGCTTCGGGCATGAGGCAGGGTACACCCTGGACAGGGTGCCAATCCATCGCAGGGCACACACACATACGTACATTTGTATTCTATTCTATTGTATTTTATTTTATTTTTGCTTATTTTATTTTATTTATAATTTTTTCCCTATTTATTACTCTTCTCTTTCTACTGGATAACAACCGTGAACAACTCTAATCAAGAACAAGCAATTTTCCTCTGAGGTTAATAAAGTTCTTTGAATCTTGAAATCATTTTATTATCATATAATTTTTTTTGATCATAGAACCAACCGAAAGCAACAATAAAAACATGCGATAGTGTGTATCTGAGATATTTCTTTGCCTATGTGACCCATTTTTATGTATAGCTTGTATAGTTGGAATTACGGTGGCTGACAAGTGCAAAACAAAATAACAAAAACCAAAAACAAAATGACATTGATGTCTCATCCAATCAGCAATAAGAATTTCATTCGCAAACCTTTTCCGATTTGACTGAATTGTCGTTGTGTTTTTTCATTTGGTATTTTGTATCTGGACATGTCGTTGTGTTTTCTGATTTGTTACATTGTTTTCGGTTTTGTTGTTTTGTTTTTGGTTATGTTATTTTGTTTTTGGTGTTGTTATTTAGTTTTTGAATTTGTTATTTAGTTTTTGAATTTGTTATTTTGTTTTCATTTTGTTATTTAGTTTTTTAAATTTGTTATTGTTTTCGGTTGGGTTATTTTGTGTTCATTTTGTTATTTTGTTTTTTTTAATTTGTTATTGTTTTCGGTTGGGTTATTTTGTTATGCACTTCTTGGCCACCGAATGAAATAAATAAAATGAACTAAAATTAAGTTAATCACATTGCCATATACAGTACATATACTGTATCATGTTGTACTGAAAAAAGGTCACTCTATAATGCACAATCCTGAGCCTTATATATGTTTATAAAAAAATAATGTCTAAATGTCTAAACAAAAGAAAATGTCTAAAATGCTTTGAGCTTTAAGGGCCATCACTGCATCGCTTTTAGTTTTTTAACTTTTTTTTTTTTTTTTTTAAGATGTCCGCCAGGTGACCTTTCAAAATTCACCCAGACGTTCTCGTATATAAATTATTGTACATTTCACCTTGGAGAAAGAATCATCATATAATACGCACGTCTTGGCCAATCAGTGGCAAGCAATTATCTCTCTAAAAGTACGTTTGTGTAGGTGCGACTTTTCTAGTCCTTACTCTTACTGTATGGTGGTTACATTCTAAAAATACTGGATTTCTCTTTGTAAACCATGTGACCTGTGGCGGGGAATGTTTTGCCAAACCTATTAAATGGCTCAGATGTGGCCGAAGGCTTTCGTTCCTCTACGGCCCACGAGGGAGAGAACACAGCGCAGCAATGTCGGTGCCCCTCAGAACAGCTTCTGCTGCATTTCCTGCACCAATGACAGGCGGTCACACACGCTAAAAATGATTGGGTGCAAGACCCCATTACCCCCGCAGCAAGTGTGTGTGTGTGTGTGTGTGTGTGTGTGGGTGGGTGTGTGTGGAGGAGGTGAGCTTGATTGTGTGTGTGTGTGTGTGTGTGTGTGTGTGTACACACACATACACACTCGCATCTGTGCTCACGTGCAATAAATGAGCAGTGTGCGCCCATCCGGAGCGAAGCTAATGGGAAAGCAAAAAGCTTCATTACCTCAGATGATGTGCGCTTCAATATGTTTCAGCTCCACCAGACTCAATGGAAAACACGCACAGGACATTTTAGCGTCTCTACACTGGTGTTTAGACTTTTGTTCTGCCATACACACATACACACACACCTCGTGTAACATGCTTTGTATTTTCCCCACATTTGCTAAGCGATGATACCAGGCACACAGACAGCACTTGAATTAAAGCTTAATGTCATTTCATGTTTTTTTGAATTTGCTCACATGCAGACTTGAGTTCAAAGCTTTGGTGTGTAGCGGCGTTTATCTCTAGCGACAGCGGCGGCGTGTGTTTCACCTGAGGATGCACAGTTGTTGGTAATGTTCTGAAAGCGCTCCAGGACCAGAGTACACGAAAGAACCCGACGAAAGGGGGGAGAAAATTGCAGGCAGCGTCATCGCTCCTCCCTCCTTCCTTTTTCTCATCGCTTATGACAGCCGAGTGTAAATCCTGAGCTTCGTTCCCTGAGATTCCGCTTCTGGATTTTAGACGTAGTCCTGCAGGCTGTAGAGGGCCTTGGTGTCCTGAGGTCGCTTGCGAGACGGGGAGTGGTACTGCTGCTGATGTTCCAGCTGGAGTTTCTCCTGCGCCGCTTTCTCTTTGTGCTCCGGTGGCTCCGGTGGCTCCGTCTGGCTCTGTTGTTCTCTACGCTCCTTTTTCTGCTGCTCCTGGCTTATTAACTTGTCAGGGTTGGATAACCCGCAATTTGTGGCCCCGTCCCTTTTCCTGGGACACGACAGACAAAAAATGACGCCTCCGGCTAAGAGGAAGCCGGCCGATACGAACGCGACGTACACGGCTCCCCCCGGCTCGTACTTTCCACTCTGGGGTACTTTGGAGTCCATGAACGTTGTGATGACCTCATTGGTGAACCAGGACGCGGGCACGAGGCACAGGAAACCTGCAAGGACAAAGCACGTTCCCGCAGCAATCGCAGTTTGTACCTTGGAGCTCTGACTGCCCCCCCAGTGAGTGCATTTAAGCCCCAGGGCTGCCAGCCAGAGTCCGAGCGTCGCCAGGAGGCAGGAGAGGACCATGGTGGTGCGGGCAGTCTGGAGGTAAGCAGGCAGCGCCAGTACAGAGTACTTGAGCGTGCAGCTGAAGATGCCCGTGCTGTACCAGGTGCAGTCCATCCAGAGGCCCTGCATCTGCGAGATGGCCGTCATGATGTTGGAGCCCATGCTGACGCTCACCTTCCAGTTGGGTAGCAGCGTGGCCATGGTGGCACCCAGAACCCCAAGCAGTGCCAGAATGAAGGCGAAGATCTGCATAGTGGACGAAGGCATGATGTCACTGGCGTCCTTCCCCTTTTTCTTTCTTTCACCTTGTAGCGACGGCGGCCCCCGTCCGCGCTCTGCGTCTCCCTATCACCACTGCTCAGGCTAGATAATTTCCTCAGCACGGGCTCCGGCGGGCTGCGATAAAGAGCGAAATGAGAATTGAACTGAGCAAGCAAGCGTGACGTCCTGACAGATGAGGCGCATGGGGCTGGTGCCTGAGATGAGACACTGGACTTTTTTCCTGCTCTCGTTCCCTCCCTCCTTCGCTTTAGCTTTTTAGGACATTAACCGGCTGCGTTTAACTTGCAGCATGGAAGTGACGTTGTGATTTTGGAAAGGCTAATTATTCTTTCTGCTTGTTCAACTGCGGAGTAGCCCCTTTGGCGATGTTCGCTCGACGGGCAACGATAATCTTCAAAAAAACACACACACACACACACAAAAAAAAAAAACAGGTGAAATACATGCATAGAAAAAAAAAGCAAAAGAAAAACGAGTCTACTATTTGGACAAGCATGCCCGTTTTGTGAGAGTTAATTGATTTTGCTCTTATCTCTGCCAGCCAGCATGAGAAAAGCAAAATAGCCTACTGCCTTTGTTCATTTCGCTATTGCGATTGGTGTAATTTATAGATAAGGACGTGCAACGCTGATAAAGCGAACCACACATCAGTCATGTATGTCAGTTATGCCATATAACCTACAATCCTAATGCTTACCCTCCTGATGGCGTTCGTAATGCAGTGTAGGTGCATCATGGCATCTCAGAAGGATTTAACCTTAAAAGACAGAAACAAAAACAAAACACAAAGACAAAATGTCAGGGTAGAACCTTATTTTGTTTTTTTAATGTACAGTAATAAATTGCTCTGTTCATGAATGAATGAATGAATAAATAAATATATAAATCCTCCAGCTTTGTCGAGGTAGATCTCGATGCGGGACTGTCTGCAATCTAATAGTGCTCACCATGACCACTGAACAAACGCTTCCTCAGCTGAAGGTCATTCAGTCGCTCATGCGAAGACAATGTGCCGTATTTATTGTCTCACAACAACGAAAAAAAAATGACGAATTAACTTGAAATAAAGCAGGACTCTTTTCAACCTTCCTAAAGTTCCTCTTTGTTTCTCAAGATGTGGAAGACATTTTACACAGAGACAAGAACGAAATGCTTTGGTGGGAAAATTGTGATTGTACACACTGCGATTAAAGTAATCCACAGTAAACATCCATATCGCTAATTACTGCAGTCGGCGTAGACCTCCCACATGGCCACCTGCATAGAGGCACACGAGCGGAGGACATAAGTGCACAAAATTACTGTCTTTCGGTCACCCCACCTCTTCTCCCCAAAACCTCACGCAGGATAATAACACCATTTAGACCCCTCCTGTCTTCTGTCTAATCTAAAAAAAAGCTAAGCTTTAACCTTTTGAAGTCCTTAAAATGTTATTTTTGTTGTTTAGCTATTTCTTCTTTTATCCATAAATGTAGCAAATTATATATTTTTCCCATCCATATCCATGTTTGAATCCATTTCTTCTAGTTTTAAATCTGATCCATGACTTTGGCAGATCTTTGAGCTGTGTGGTTCTGTGTGGCTGTATTTATTTATTTATATTTATTTATAATACTCTTAATTAATCAAGCAATTTTTTCACTATTTATTTTTTTTCATTATATTATTTATTATAATTATTTTATATTATATTATTATAAATTTTTTTAATATTTATAATATCCTGAGATATTTAAGGGTTGTAGAACGGTTTTGTTATGATATTCCACTCAGGACCTCTTATATTCGGAAAACCTTCTGTTACAGAAAGATTTAGAACTTCAGGTTTTTACAAAACCGTGAAGTGATTTAGATATGTAAACACTGAGTGTTCAACAGAACAGCAATTGATTCAGAATAACAAATATCTTAATTTCGGAACTTGGCCCAAGCACTATGACATCACCCCATGATGTCATAGTTAATTTTTTACTATGTGACTTTACCATGCTCAAAAAGTCATGAAATTAAGCACACTGGCTGGAATCAGCTGCCATTAGGATGCCTGAGCAGCCGGGCCTCAGACGTGGTACAGGGCCTTCACACAAGATTTTGTGTGAAGAATACCTTATGTATAAGAATACCTTAGACACACTTGCATCTCATTGAGCTAAGCATCTTGTGTGACATCATAGGGCCTTTTTGGAGTTCTCATAACATGCTCAAAACCCAGGCAGCAATGGCACAGGTGCTTGGGCCCGATCATCATTACTTTTAACATTACTTTTTATCATTATAATAATGCAATTATTATTATTATTATTATTATTATTATTGTATAACTTTCTTCTTAAATCAATCTGATTTCATGGACATTGGATCTTTGACCACTTTAAAATCTATTGAAAAGCATATCTAATGCTAAAGATATTAAGTTAAAGCATTTCTTTATGTTCTTTCACTTAAGCTGGTGCTGATAAAATAATTTATAATGACAAAAGTAATATTAAAGCAGAAACAAGTGCAAAATAAAAGTGCTTTTGCTAATCTCTGACATTTGTAGCCATTTCTTTTAGTGCCATTTGGTGGGATTTTAAATAAATCTACAGACACACACACACACACACACACACACACACAAGGTTCTGTAGGTTCTCATGTAGCTTTAATATTTTACTGATATTTTGTCTATTTTATTCAAATAAATAAAGTTTGTAAAGTTAAGTTTGTAATAAATTAAATGCTGTAAGTTTGTTAAGTTTATTAGTTCTATTTATTAGTTTAACCTAAATATATCAATTTGTACTATTATTTATCCCTAGCGATCCTGACGCCTACGTGCTAACATTACCTGCAAATGGAGTGTGCGGTCAACTTGCTGTCAGTCCACAAACTGCTCCAATGTCTCGACAGTCCCTACTTCTGCCTGTCAGTTTGTGCTGCCTGCTATTGTTACTTATGATAAAGAACGTCTGAGACACGCCACAGTATGACATTACAGTTGATGATGACGCTGCGTACCACTATAATGGTTTTTGACCGTCTGTGACACGCTTACAGGGTGACATTACAATTAGATGTTACTTGTTAATGGTGGATGGATGGTGGACAGCTTTATGCACATCGGGTAATGGTAATACATCCGCCGTTTCTGTTACAGATCAAAAAATCATCAACCTAGAGCCATAGCTATAGTAGTTCCCCTTGAAGGTTGCTTGAGCACACAACTTTGGTTTTATCTTTGGTTTTATCAAAACCTCCATCTAGAAGATTTTTATAATGAAACTTGCACATGCATCACAAGCATTAATGCATTAATATTGACAGCCCTTAACAGCACATTAACATGTTTGCATGTGATTAATCTAAAGATTTTAATGCATTACTATTTTTTTTAATGTAAAAATTAATTATATGACCATAAGTCCATAATTAGAGACAACAGCTTGGTACAGGTTTTACACCAGATGCCCTTCCTGATGCAACGGACCCATTTTATCTGAGCTCGGGTCCAGCACAAAGTCCAGTGGCTGGGATTTGGGCATCGGGTGGGAATCGATCAAACCGGGGCCGTCCGCATGGCAGGCGAGAAACCTACCAATGAGCCACCATTTATGAATATACTCAAAAATACGTGAAGCATCATGTGTAGGTTTTAAAGACAGTCTCATCTGTAGCATACCTGAAAAAAAATCAGTAAAACCTTGAACTAAGTTTTTGCAGATAACTCTGTTCGGCTGTCTTAATGTTGTTATTTATTTCTCCTGCTAGACTTTAGCGTTGCACTTACAGCATTCTTTATAAGCCACTCCAGCAAAGGTCATGACAATATTTAATCAGTAAATATTCTGTACAGAAGGAAAAGGAATACCACAAGCTGACCCTGACCTTGCAAAAAATAACACACAGTGGGAACAGAGCTTTAAAACTGTGTTTTTACTGTAGTTAGTTTTTCAGTTTAGTTTTTTTTATCAGTTGTACAAACTGACTTTTGATTGAAAGGTTTTTCATTTCTACTCAGATATGCCCATCTAAAACCAGTGGCAAAGGTTGGCTGAGGCTTGGGTTGGTGTTGTTTATTCCATGTGAAGCCTTGGCCTGGGTCTGGAGTGTGGGAATGAGAGATGGGAACCTGTGTATTTCTCATGGTGCTCTTTATTCCCCAGCACTGATTCTAGCTTTCGCTTTCCCTTACATACTGTTTCTCTAATCCTGCCTTATTGTTACATAATCTCTCCAAAGCCAGAAATTGTGTGCCACGAATAAGACAATTTTTAAAATTATTATTTCTCCTGGTTGTTCCGGGCAGTATTATTGCATTTTATATGTCTAAAAGTCTATAAGAATTGAAGAACACCCTGAGCGTATGATTATATGTCTCATAATAATGAAAATCAGATCTGATTAAATATGTATTGACTATGGTTTCTTTCTTTATTAAGGCTGCTAAAGCTTAAATAAAATAGTATGACTCTAATTATAGCCTCTGATAGTCCACAGGGTAATAATTACACAATGCTATAAAAAAAGTTTACTGTTTACTCTTTAGTTCTAAAAGACAGTGCATATTAATTACATTTCTGAAAATATGCCAGAGTTATAATAGCCAAAATAATAATTTTCTTCTGTAGTCCCAAGAAATGTATATTAAAACAATGATAATGCAATTAAACACTACATTATCTCATACAACTAAGGTAATAGAGATAGTACTGATATTTTTTGGTATTTTATTCTGTTCATGTGCCAGCCGGCCCACTGGGCGACTGATATGCCCAACCCTGGAGATATATTTTTATAGCAGTTACTTAAAGGGTCAGGTTGCCAGCTTGATGCTGATTATCATTCACACACTACATTTGTGAAAGCCAATTAGGAGTTACATTTGTGAAAGCCAATTAGGAGTACCCGGGGGTGACCCACCAAGCATGTGGAGAACAAGCACACTCCATGCACACAGACCTTTATTAGGTCCCAAGCTCTATGACATCCGTCCTATTAGTCCTATTACATCATAGTTTGTGAGGGCCCACCATGTTCCTCTAAGGATTATGATTTTTTTTTAAGCGTTTGGGGCTTTTTGAGGGTCGCAACATACTCAAAAAGTTATGAAAATCGACACTCAGGTTGAAATCTGATGCCATTAGGATGCCTGAAAGTCTGGGCCCTGGGCGTGGCACGGGATTTTGCTGCATACTGTAGGCTCATACACACTTGCACATACTGTATGCACACAAAACCCGGTACACATTTACTGTATATCTCACTGAGCTGTACAGTGAGATATACAACTTTTGCTGTGCATATCATAGTCTCTACTCAACAGGAAGTCAGTTATTTTGAAAAACTCACCCAATTGAGTTTTATGTACTCCTCCAGAGGGGATTTATACCATCGCCACCAAATGAGGTCTATGTGATCTCAAGACACTGATGATGAATTTTGATATCTTAAACTGTTCAGAGATGTTGGTGTCCTAACCCTATGCCAAAAAGTGGCTAACAACTTCCTCAGACATCACATTGAGTGACATCACATTGAGTGACATCATAGCCTTTTGAAAGGCTTTTTGAACATAAAATATTCTAATATCATGTCATAATGGTATTGGTACGTCCCCTTCAAATGCATGTGCCTTCTGTGCCCGCTGTCTTTCTACTGCTCCCAGGTGTCGGATGGCACAGGTGCTTGGGCCCGATCATTGTTGCTTACAGCTATATTTATACTCTATTTACACATCATGGATTACCAGAGTTAGTATCTACACCAACTCTATTAAGCCAATTAAGCTCTATTAAGATAATAAGTAAAAGACTTAATGCAACAAACATGCATTTATTTAACCACTACTTAATAATATGTACCAGCTAACTATTAATTAAAAATGAATCAATCTACTAATTAGTAATAACTAAGTACTGTAATAATGTAACTGTATCTGTAATTATTCATTCAAGCATAATGCAATACAGCATACAATGAATCAATCTACATACAGCATAATTTATTATTTCTGGTACTTTAGAGTAACATAATGTTATGTCTGTACTACTTTATAGATATTTAGAAATTTAAAAGCATACATGCATGTACTTTTAGGAAGAAAAGACTAAGAACGAGGGGTGTAAGCAGTACACAAAATCACTGTTCGGTATGTGTCTTGGATATTAGCTAAGTTATTGACCTACTGTAGCTACAGAAAGTTAGGTAGTCAGGTTTTCTCCAGAAACATTAGCAAGCTATGTTAGCTTTCTGCATTAGACTACAAGATGTTTAATTCAGGTGAATTCAATAAAGCAAGTAAAATAATTCATTGTTCATTGTTGTATTGAGGCTGAACGCATTTAGTTCTGCTCCTGCATTTGTTAGCTAATTTAATGAGACAGCTAATTTTCCTAGTCATGTCTCACTATAAACATTATGCTAGCCTGTTATTCTATTATTTATGTCCAGTTAAACAGCTTAGTCAACCCTCTTGGAAAAAGTGACAATTTTGTGGTAAGAATAAAAGTAACAAAAGTCATAAAGTTTGTACTGTACATGTATTAGCTAAGATAGCAACCTGCTTGATTAGCTAGTCAATTCTTGTTAAAAACATTAGCTAGCTCCATTAGCCTACTTATTTAGTTTATGTAAGTTCAGTTAATCATACAAGGCAGCTCATATTGAACATTGAAATGACAAAATAGACTAAACTGATAATAGTGAATGATTAGTTAGTTAGTTAGTTTATTAAGATCATGTTGATGCAATGCTAGATAATAATGTTTGTTTTCAAACATATATTAAATAAATGTTTCATGCACTTTTCATATAAACCTAATGTTGTGATATGAAGTGTAACCTTATATTGGATTTGGACTGCTTCTTGAAGCCAGGAAATGTCCTTTGCTTATTAAATCAAAAAGTGGTATTTTAGCAACTAAAAATGTATCTGCAATCTGGTCAGATTTATAAAAAAAATACTTAAGATTAGACAAGCCAAATATAAGATTATTAAGCGTATTTTACAGTCCAAAGTGTTTAAAAATAAAATAATTTCTGTACTGTAAATTTTTTCTTATTATATTTTAATTTCATATTTTATATTCCCTATTTGAATATTTTCTTTTCATGCTCTTTTTTTCTTATTTTTTTATTTTTATCATATTCTTTATTTTAAATACTTTTTCTTGCTTTTTTTTTTTTTGTTAGAACATTTCACTGCATATCATACTGTGCATGGCTGTGTATGTGACAAATAAAATTTGAATTTATTTCTAGACAATCCCCCCCCTCCCCCCATTTTAAACATAAATGTCGTGCTCCATAGCAGATAATTTAGCAAGAAACCAATGTTTAAACCTAGCAAACTTATCTTCTAATAGACCAAATGTACATCTGAAAAGTAGCAACGATTGTTTAGAAAAGACTTAATAATCTCATTTTTGCCTTGTTTGAATCTTATATTAAAGAATCTCAGATCAATTTTATTATACAGGTTTTCAAGATATTTTCACTTACTGAGATATCACACTTTGCAATGTTAAATGTGTCCAAAAACATTGGGGTCATTAGAACAGAAGGGGGGCGAAATTTCGCCACTGTTTTTAGTGCAGATACAGCTTACAGGTTATGGACAAACAGAAAGATCTTGACATTACAAACAATGATACATTTGCTTTAAAAAATCAGGTATGAGTGATGGTTTTGGTACTAACTAACTAGACGTCTAATATATAATGTATCTGTCATTTTTTTTTGTTTTAGTTATATACAGTAACTCAAAACATGGGTATAGTCCTGAAAACCGATTAGATGTCTGATTTGTACTTAGATTTCCGACACATTGACATGTCCACCATGAGAACATGAAACTACTTTATGTTTACTTTGTAACTTTGTAACCTCAACACATTCGTGCATGTTGTGTAAGAAGTCAGTTTAACAAAAGGTGGGAAAAATAATCAGTTTTGTCGAAAACTTTATATGCGAGCTAAGTGTGATTAACTCATGCGTTAATGTTAATTTGATTTGTTGACAAACTACACGCCATAATAAATAAAAATCATATGCGTCTATTCAGCTCAGTTTGTATTCGGATTAAGGCCGTTGAATGTCCATGATGCTCATTGGAATGAAATCCTTGTATGCAGCTTTTATTTATCTTTTTTCAGATCAGATCTTTCAAACCAAACAGATCCATATTTCTATTCGAGGATGTCAGTGTTTTTTCAGTACCATACATAGTCAAAAAATGTGAAAATTCCACGATGTGAACTGTTTTCCCAGGCTGCCACAAATACTGTAACTCATGTATACTTTTGCACATAATCAGAATGGCACAGATGATAACTATACTGTACTAATGAATTACTTCAAACACTTTATTAGGCAAAAGAAAGAGTAGCGTAAGTGTACAAACCTGGTTGCAATATTCCAGCTTCCGGAGGAGGTCTCCTGACAGTGTGTCCATCAGTGAGGTGTGTGAGAGTTCTTACACTTCCATGCACATGTGAAGTCAGAAAGACTGTGTCCAAAGAGTGTTAGGAAAGAGAAGAAAAATCAGAAAATCAGTTGCTCTCCAGGGTCCAGCATGCCGAGATGTGTGTGTGTGTGTGTGTGTGTGTGTGTGTGTCCCAAGGAAGAGACCAGAGTACAGAGCTGATCTTTATTTCTCCCTCTTTCTTACACACTCATTAGTGTTCAGAGCACCCCTTCTTGGAGACAGGAGGGAGTGTGTGTGAGTGTGTGTCAGGGCTGGAGCCTCACGCACTGTTCGCTCGTGAGTGAAATGGGCCGGACTTACACTCCTCCACAAAGGTGTTACTGTGGCAACGCTGGCTTCCCACATCACATTCACACATCACATTCAGTGTTTCGTTCCTTCTTGAATCTCTCCAGTGAGATCTCCATGCTCATGTCCAAATCAGCTTTAAAATAACACGTCTGAGTACTTCCCTCAGGAATCCAGAGCAGGAAGGTGAGAGTGGGAGAACGCAAGCGGAGGATTTTGTTAGCTTCCCCGAGAGGTGGATAGCTCCAGCGGATAGCAATCACTCCCTCTCTCCTGCAATTTGAAAAGGTGACCAAGATCATGTGGCATGCAGAGGTGGAACGAACGCTCCTCCTCCTCCCACACACTCATGATTATCATCACCCACTTAAGGCCCGAAACAAAGCGAGCGCCTGAGAAAAGAGCTGTCATTATGACTCATTTGAGTTCTATTCTTTCTCTCTATAAGCTACACAAGCGGCACGAACTAGCGTGCTTCAATCTCTTTTCACCACTTTTGTTAAGAATATGCACAACACTGTTCTAGGAAATCATTAACATTGTACACAATGTTTAAAGATTTCCCACTGAATGCACTCTGCATTTATTTAAAATAGGAATCAAAGGTCAGAATCGTAAACAGGAATCATGTCGTGATGAGTCAGGCAGAAATTAGTACAATGCAAAGGTGATGTTGTTGGTCTTTCGGCTGCTCCCGGCAAGGGGTCGCCACAGCGGAATATCCGGTCCACACAACAACTTGGCACAGGTTTTACGCCGGAT
>JAQKPX010000020.1:16048854-16064270 GCA_030068255.1 Clarias angolensis
ATGGATGGATGGGCGGATGGGTGGATCGATGGACAAATGGGGAAATGAACTGTCATATTGAATAGGGGGGTTTATTGATGGAATTTTTGGGTGGGCTAATGGATGAATGAATGTATAGATAAAATAAATGGAGAACAAGATCGAATGGATGGATGGATGGATGGATGGATGGATGGATGGAAAGATGTAAAACTAGATTTTTTGTGTGAATGGATTGTTATGATTAGTTGGAGAATGGAGATGTAGAATGGATGGATGAATGGATGGATAGCCAGATGAATATGCAGATAGATATAAAACTGGATTGGTTAAATGAATAGTTAAGATTAGTTGGATGGGTTTACTGGATTGGACAAATAAATGGAGATGTACGATGGATGGATGGATGGATGGATAAACATATGGACATAACATAAGATGGAGATACGTTCTATAGATAACTGCTGACACATGATAACTGTTGTATGGATTAGTGACTGGTATAAAAGAGCACTATCCTGTCAGTGCGATGCAGCGTTTCATTTTAACCGATGCACTGCTGGAGGGTTGGGCACACTGACTCACCTCAACTCTATCCTCATGGCCTTCTGGAAACAATCAGCCTAACTCTACATCCCCCGTTCGTCTGTTACCGAAGCTGAAAACTATAGACTTCAGACGACATGAGCTCTATCCAGCTGTCTGATATTTAAGCAGACAGTGTGGTTTTACACAAACCTTTTGTTTCTCTGTTGCTCTCCAGCTTGCAGCAATTAAGCACGTGGTTTATGGTAACTCCGCGCCAGAGGGGTGCGTTATTAGGGGTCGTTTGGCCGAGATTACGCTGCTCTGGGTCATTAGCCGGCTGGAAGAGCCGAGTAGTCGCCTCTGATCGCATGTGACTCAGAGAGTGAGCACTGTGTGTAGATTTTAGATCCAGTGATTTGCGTCGAGTTAAAGTAAACAGCAGCAGTTTGCCTGCTGTTTGACGTCCAAGCGAGCGTTGACGAGAGCAGCAGGAGTTTGTTTTGCCCGTTGGCGTGAACGTATCAGCATTTGTTAACCTGACAGCTCAGGATATCAGGAATTGTCCAGTGCAAAAGACCATCGAGGAGTGAACAAATCCTGTGTTTTTCAAAGTCTAGTCACCTGTGGTTGTTACCGTGGTGAACGTCGGAGCGTACCATTATCAGATGCACTATACCTCTAATTGTACATCTAATCATAACTTGATTTTAATGCGTTTAACCCGACTCTCGATAAATACAGATGTTTTTTTTACAGGAATTACATCATAATGAGACACATTTCAGCATTAGCCATCACTCATCTTCATTTATGTTTGATATATGTTACAAGAAATAAGCAACCATACTTAAATAATGGAGCTACTGTAAATATTTTGCAAGATTTCGCAAAGATTAGCTCTGTCTACTTTATGTTAAAAGATAGAATTTGCTTCAATCATTCACATATCAAAAAACTGAAACAATAAGAATGATGCAAAACAGATTTAATCTCTAAGATGTCCCAGTGGGAGTGTTGAGGTAATGAACGAGTAACAACTTGCTCATCATTTTCTCTAAACCCTACCACAGTCTAAAAATTTCTGAGCCCCAAGACACACATTAGTAATGCCTTAGTAATTATCCAGATGCAATTCTGAAGGCTAAACCAAGCAGAGAAAAACAAGTAGGGAGGAAAGTCTGTACTGTAGGTCAAGCCTTCTTAGCAGTGTTAATATGCATTCCTAGAATCAGCTTTTTTTTTTTTTTTTTTCCGAAACGTTTAACCAACTGGAATTAAAACAAAGGGGATTCGGAAACATGCCACGGGGGCATAGGCCAAGCAGTCACTCATAAAGATCTGTTTATACAGGTGATAAAGGAAAAAAAAGATGTGCGTCAAATGTTTTTTTTTTTTCCCCCACAGTTAGTTAGAATCAGTGTTTTGAGCCTAAGCTGTGATGCTGCATGGAATCAGGGAAGCACCAGGATGCTCAGGGGTACTGACTTAAAACTTAAGAAGGTCCAGTTGATAACATTTTCTTTGAGCTGAGGTTCGAATTTCATATTTGTGTTAGGATTCAGCTCTCTATATATGCAGTCATTATACAACAAGTCTGAAATTTCTATAGCATTTCAATAACATTTATTGTCATTTTTCAGTAACTACGTTAAACATCCTTGCAATATCCTTGTATTTGTATATAATGCAACAATCTTTAATCAAAGTTTAGTGAATCTTCATTTGTAAATGAATCTGAAGGACTCTGGTTGCTCTGTCATACTGGGCTCTCAGTTTTACTCTTGAATATGTTTGCTCTAACAACCCATGTTTTATCTCAAAGTGGCGCTTCACGTCACTGCTTTTTATTACCGCCACGGTTTCGGGAACACATGAGACCAACAGGTTTTAAACTTCCCTCAGGAAGAATAAACATATATGATTCTGTCCAGTCATCTTTGAAGGTTCAGTTTTTCATAGTCTACTTTCCATTTCTTGGAGTAAGCCATGCGGTGTCTATACACGCTAAGCTATCACACTGATTGGCTCTCTTGAGTGACATGTATAGCCACGCCCACATCAAGGAAAAAAGCGCTAAATGACTGGTATATTTATTACTCTCATTTATCAGAAAAAAAACATCAAGGTCCAGATAAAAATGATCACTCGGTCAGAATCCAGACCGCAGTCTGCCATTTAATGTCACCTGGTCTAAAATATGTTACGTGTAAAAAGGTTTTTGTGCATTGAATTAGCTTGGCTGCTTTTCTATACAGTATATCTAAATGTGTTTATGTAAGTATTTGGGGTTCAACCTTACCTGGGACAGAGACTGCCTCTTTTCACGGTTGCGTCTATTCAAGCTGTCCAGGCCTTTCTGAGAGGAGAAGATTCCTCGCTTGTTCCTTGCAGCCCGAGACTGGGAGCGTGAACGCCTCCTCAGACTGGCCTCATCACGTGTACACGTCTGTTTACACACAAAATCAAAAACTTCAGGACTATACTCAACACCTACATAAAAAAAAAATATATATAGTAGATTATGTGTCAATTAGCCCATTCAGTTATTATATCTAGTCACCAAAGCATGGAACGATGAGACGGAAAAGACACCCAGACGTCCAAGTGCTATCTTCGACTGACGTGACGCGACAGCTAACAAATTCTTGGGATTGGGCTGCTCGGAACCCTGCAGACTGGCCAGGTAGCAGCGCATGCGGAAAAGCTCCATGTTGAACTTCTCCAGGTTTTGCTCCCACTGCTGGATCTGCACAAATAGAACAACACTGACTGGTAACAATTCATCTTACAAACATCTGGGTTAAGTGGGTGCTCTTGATGACCACTTGTGACAAATTTAAAGAAAAATGTTGTTAGCAGGTCTTAGTAAGATTTTAGATCATCTAATGCAACCAGGACAGTGTTGATGCACCTTGGTATACGTTCTACAAGTTTCTAGAACTGTCTTGGAAGGATGATCACCATGGTTGTGGCCTGGATCTTTGTGTAAAAGACTAAAGTGTAAAAGTCTAATTAACAATGTTTCATTGTAGGATAAAGGTATTTACAACAGGCAATTCTGAAACACCAATTAGCCTAATCTGCATGTCCTTGGACCGTGGGAGGAAACCAGAGGAAACCCACCAAGCATGGGGAGGACATGCAAACTCCATGCATACAGACCCAAGGCGGGAATCAAACCCGGACCCTGGAGGTGCAAGACGACAGTGCTATCCACTTCGGAACTAAACAAAACTTACTAAACATTTAATTCTATAATTCTGTTGGTTCGTGCATATGTGGGAAAACATGTATATTTATGCTATCACAGTAATTTTTATAATGTCTTAGCAATTATCTCGACATAAGATGGCTTGCAGGTGAATATTTAAGCCATATCTGCACACCATACGATAAAAACTTTACAACTTTACAACTTTACAAAGTGATCATCATGAAACCTCTTGCCTTCTTTCTAATTATACCATGCACCTACTAAATCTATATTAAAGAAGCATAAAATTAAAAATGTCATCCATGGTCCTGACCTGTCCCTCCACAGCCTTCCTGTTTTTATGGTCAGTAATAACAGACAGTTGCAGCTCAGCCATTTTCTTCATTTTGCTGTCCATGTCGATCTTCTGCAGCAGGGCTCTGCTCTGGCTCCTCATCAGCCGTACCGTGTCTTCTTTACCCTGACGCTTGGCCAAGTGTGAGGCACTGGCTGAGTGGATGGCTGTTACCCAGTTCTCCACATCTGTCTGATTCGATGCCTGAAGGAAGAGAACCACAGCCAAGCGGGTTATGGATGTCCCTGTGGGCTTCACATATAACCCATTATAGTCAGATTATAGGCAGCTCGTTTTCAGAATACAGCACAGCGTCCAACACTAGCACCCTTTCAACTCTCAATCCAGTCCTGTGGTCCAGTGTTATTTTTAACATCTTCCTTTTTTTTTTTAATCCAAACTTTGAAGAAGTTTTTTGCTTCAACCCAAACGAGCCTTTTGGCTTCCAATTAGCAAATTCAGGACATAAACACTGATTTACCAAGGAAAGGGGCATGTAGCATTGGGGGAATAACACATTTTCACGCTGGATTTTTATTTCTTGATGGAGCTTGATGAAGACCAAACAATAGCCTTATTTTATGTCGTGTAATTATTTTTTCATTGAAAGCATCTACGTCAAGCAATCCATTATTCAGTAACGACGTACATTTTATTGACTTGCACGCTAGCTTCGGGTGACACAAAACTGTAGGGGTAAACACAATAGCGCTTTCTTTTCCTCACATGGAAACAAAAACAAAAGTTATACAGGGGAAAAAAAAAAACCCAGACGGATATACATAACCCTGCAGTTCAGACATGTGCTGCCAATTTTTCATTACCATGCAGTTTACCAAGATATAGTTATGAAACTGGCAATGAGGGAACATATTATGTAGACCAACATAGTCATTATGAGCTAGAACAGCAACACATAAAACACATTCCTGGGCATAATGTGGTTTCTGAACACAACACTGCTACAAGTTTGCACACAATTTTTTTTTTCTATTATAAGGCATCCTGTTACTTCATGTTCCATGGTATGTGCTGAAACTGTGTAAATAATAACAGCATATGTAAATTTAGCGCTGGAAATAGATCTGAATAAGACAGAGGGGTCCGTCTAGAGGTTACCGGATGCTTTCAGTCACTTTTGGATATGGGAGTCTGCCAGATGCTGTAAATGTAAATACAAACCTGAAAAAGGTAGACGTCTCCGTAAGCATTGCTCAAACAGAAAACGTTTTCCTTCTTTGGGTGCTCAGGGACCGCCTGGACAATGCTATCCTCGGCAAGCAGGACGTAGCGTGGGGACATTTCCTGTTCCGGGCAGCTCTTCCCATCTGCCTCACTCAATAGGAGCATACAACCTGTTAGAGGACAGTACAGTGTGTTACTGGAAATGGCGGCGTTCTTCCAACAATAATCAGAAATTTTCAAAATTGCCAATTCGTTCCCACTAGCTATCTCTACCCAACTAGAAAGGGTGAAGAGAGCAGAGAAAAAGAGAGAGAGAAATGCCATCCACAGTACATGGCCAATTATGCTCTCTTGGACTAACAGCATGAACAGCTATGGCATTACCATAATTTAAACATTTGGTTGAACACTTTTATGTTGCACCAAACCAGAGCTGGTTTTACAATTGTGTTACAGTCAGATGTGCTGGAATGGACAGAATTGGACTCACCTTTAAGTGTAACCCAATATTGTCTCCACCGCCGGCGTGCCACCAGTTCCAGTTTGCGCTCTTTATGCACGCCGATGAGTGGTTTGAAGGCAAGTCGCCCAGCCCTTCGCACCACCCCTTGTTCTTTTTCAAACAGCAGTTCCATCTGTTCCAAAGAGCTCAGAGACCCACTGCTGCTCTCAGCCTGCTCGCCCTCGACCTCTTCCCACTCCTGGAGAGCATCACCCATTTCCAGCTCCTGCATGAAGTTCTCGTAGACATTTTGGTTCTGCTGAGTATTCGTTTCTGTTAGAGAGCAGGCGGAGTGTGTCTGGCTGTACAGGAGATTCCAGCACGGGTCAAGCAGTTGAACGCTGGAGTCACCCACCAGGCCATCCACACCGCTGGTGAAGGTCTCTGAGGGCTCCTGAGAGCATAATGATGATAAACACATATGGTGAAGTGCTAAAGAGAAGTGTATACATTTACACACACTTGTCAGACAAGGTCACCACTACACTAGAATATATCTTAAGTGGGGTTTCACACATCTGCAGGACATAGTGTGGTAAAACGTGACTACAAAGGTTAGTCTCGTCTGCATATATCTAATCATGCAGGCCTGATATCCCATAAGCTAGAAACAACAAAACTAATCTCAAAACACATTTACACCCACATAGGATTGTCTGAGCCTGTGCCAAAATTACATGCTGACGTGAAACCGTCATTCATTTGATATAAGGCATGCATAAACCATTATGACTGATCAGATAAAAAAAGCACAAGGAGCAAGTAGCTGTGATGTTTCGCCTTTGTTATTGTCAGCCAATAAAACTCTTTTATTCTCACCTGCAATCTTCGTTTTTTCCTGCTCAGGCTTCCAGTCCAATCACTAATGCGCTGGATGCGGCTCTTGAGCGAGTCCTTCCTCGAATTAACATCACCACCACCTGATTTTCTGCAAGGCAGTGTGAAGGAGGTGAAAGGTTGGTTTGCTTGGTTTTCATCCTTAGTAGTGGAATGGAGATCAGGAGGAACCTGGACCTGGTCTTCAGGAAGGATACCAATTGTGGGAAACGGGCCGGTCAAGTTTGGGTCAGCATAAATGTTACCGAAAGACTTTAATCCAAAGATCTTCTGCTCTGTGTGGAGTAAAACCGAATCTCCAATACCGCTGTCCTCTGTCGCCTGACACAGGCTCTCATCTGCATGGCATTCCATAGTGGAAGGAGGGCAGCTGGTATCCTCGGTACGGGTGGAAGAGAGTGTAGTATATCCGCTGCTGTCATCCGAAGGCTGGTTAGCGGTGAAAACATTGTCACAGAGCTCTGTCGCAGCACCCCATGGAGAATCATACCAGGATTCCTCAGAACTGATAGAAGAACCTTTGCTGTCTCTCAAAGTCAATTCCATGGGTGCAGCACAGAGATCATTGTCCAGACCTCTTCTTCCATTGGTGAACTCCACCCGCAAGCTTCCATCCCCACTCAAGAGCACCTTGGGACTGCTCTTTTTTGGAGCAATTTCGGAGTTAGAGCTTCTTCCTGAAGGGTGAGTGTACTGACAATTCCCACGTGCCAGGATTGACCCATGGTCCCAGTCGCTGCTCTGCGGAGTCCCAGAATGCTTTGCATCAATGTAGTCGTAATGGTAGGAGACGTATGGCTGAGTACTTTTGTGTTGGTTCAAGCAGTTTCTGGAGGACCCACGAGTTTTAGAGGTTGATGCTCCTCCTGTGTTCCTCCACCAGCTATGGGGGGAGAGGATTTCCTCTTTGGATGAGTGCAGCTTCAGCGAGCACGGCCGTGACTTGCCAGGAATTATGAAGCTGCTGTGTTGGCTGTCTGTGTTTCCCATTCTGATCTGTAATACTGCACAGGATGACATTGTTAAGGAACTGGAAGTGGTTGTCTATTTTTGCATTTTCAGATAAAAAATAATGTTTATTTAAAACATACACACTTCTACGATTCAAAGAGTCAACTACCCTACAGGAAGACTTGCACCAGCCATCATCATGCAGCTTTTTCTTAATTCAAACTTGTAAAAATGTGCGCAAAATCATACTGTTAATCACTATCCTTAATTATGCCAATCTGTTCCCAGTTAAGAAAAACACACACCTTAATGGTAGTAAATAGACCATTACATGAAAATAACTAGAACGTTACAACAGCACCATATCAAATTCATTCTTTTTTTTTTTTCCTCCAATATTCCACATCATCATGGTAAGGATACTGGAGAAAGAATACAAGTTTCGATTACCAGTTCTGAAGCTGGCCTTCAGGATAAACAAGAATAATCCTTCATATTCCTTTTCTACTCGATCCTTTTCGTTCTCCAAACGGTTGTTTTGTCATCATTTAACGTTCCCCGTAATCCTTTGTGCAATCCTTCGCTCATTTGGTTCTTCTCTTCTTTCTTCCTCCCTGTTTCTCCTGCCGACGTTCTGTCTCTCTCTCTCTCTCTCTCTCTCTCTCTTCTCCAGCTGTCCTGCGGGCTCGCTTGCTCATCTGCGGGGAAACAGATGAGGGAGGAGCGTATGTCAGAAACACAGCCAGCCCTTGTGTGTGTGCTGTGCCGTGCCGTGCTATGGGAACCCCCCCCCCTCCTCCTCCTCCTCCTCCACCACCACGTCCTCCTCCTCCTCCTCCTCCTTCACCACGTCCTCCTCCTCATCCCAAATCCAAACAGCGCTCATGCTTTCCTCTGGCCGTGCCGCGTTCCATGACGTACCGCTACAAGGCTTTACAAGAACAGACTTCATTCTGACCCACTGTTTATTTTTGGTCATGGAAATTCCAAACAATTTTCATTCATTTTCTGGCGACTGTAACCATAACGGCTGTAGGGTAACGTATACGTCCAAACAAGGCTCCACGTCATGCTGTCAAGAAAACATTGGACGTTCAAGTCGTGTTTGTTGTTTGATGAATCTTTTTTTTTTTTTTTGTACTTTCAGCACAAGGTGCATGTCTGTGGCTGCTGAGGGAGTTTTTGTGTCTTGTACAGGCCAGCTGCAGCCAAGCACACCAACACCCATCCTTCCTTAGAAACACATCCCTAAACTTTGACCCCCAAGTGAGTTTGAGTGTGAGCTTGTGGAGGAGGTGTCCTCTGCTGCTCAATGAAACAGGACGTTGGCTCCAGCTCATTGTTCCTTCATGTTATATTAAATCGGTCTAATGCAATGAAGCACAGAGACCTTTTCAGATGGCGGCTGCACAGAAGCAGCCAATGAGACGACAGCGACGGCAGTAAGGCAGAACGAGAGAGCATTGTAAGATCCCTGTCCGATCTGAATATTCTGAATGGCTACGTGCCACTTGCTGAATCTTTTGTTGTGTTCCTCAGCCCCAGTGGCCATCTGCTGCCTCGATGAGGCACTCCATCACCCCTGACCCCCAACGAACTCCGAGCCTGGAGATTGCATTGGAATGCAAAGAGGCTCAGACGATGAGCGACATTTGGACAGATGATGCTGTCTGATGGTTCACATGCACTTGTTGAGCTTCTGCGCAAGAACTGCATCTGCCATTGACATTGTGATTCTTAGATTTTTCATTCGCATGAAATGTCTGTACTGAGAGCAGCAGCGACATATGTGTGTTACAAAAGGATGAAAATGCCTCCATGCATGTGATAATGCGATGCCACCCAGTTTATACAACTGACTAGCGTTAGTAAAAAAAAAAAAGTTTGTAGAAATAGTTAAAAGGTTAAAGCTATCAGCTTTATGTAATCAGTGATGTTATTCGGGTGAAGTTGATGAAGTTTTGTCTTAAAGCCACTCCAGTGCATTAAAATTCACTTATACCACTTCACTTTAAAACACAAACTAATCTCAGTAAAAATATTCAGTTTAGCTTTTCTAATTAATATCTATTGGTGCAGGTGTTTGTTTGCATTGAGCAAGTAGCTTATTAAGTAGCTTATTTTAAAGTAGGTTATTAAATCTGCCATATAACTGTTCATAACATCGCTGTTACTCAACATTTTGATTTCACTTCTGGTGCAGGTTAAACTTCAGGCAGAGATCTAAGTACTGCAAAAGTTCCATTCAATTCTGTCCAGCCAGTTTTGCGTGATGCTGTGACATAATCTGTCTAGACAGACAGAGAGATAGACAGACAGAAATTTTTTTGAGACTGGATTCAGGTCCTCCACTCTATGAAACGTAAAGATATCATCATCATATCATCCTGACCAAAGTACAGACAAAATCTTATTTAGAAACATTCAATTTTGATATTTCCTATTAATGAATATCAAATTTGATATCAACTAATTAATGAACAACACAATGTACATTTTAACCATCTATAGTTTCTTGTTGTTAGGCAGCAAGGTGGTATAGTGGTTAGCTGTTGCCCTGCACTTCCAAGGTCTGGGTTCGATTCTCATCTCATGGTCTGTGTGCATGGAGTTTGCATATTCTCCCCGTGCTTGGTGGGTTTCCTCCGGGTTCTCCGGTTTCCTCCCACAGTCAAGACATCCACATTAGGTTAATTGGCGTCCACAAATTGCCCGTAATGTGTGCGTGAATGTTGGCAGAAGGTCCTACCACGGTTGTAAAAAATGGGAATCATTGGCTACCATTGGCCTCCACCGTCCCTAGTTGGACTACAGAGGTTGCAAGATGAATGGAGTTACCTATTAATGTTCTGTGAGACTCTCTTGGAATTGCGAACCTGTAAAAAAAAAAAACCTTTCAACCCTTTCAAACAATCAAATTGAAGAATATAAAAGCGTTGTGGTGTCATTTTCTATTGAACAAAAGTTCAAGCCTTAACTATAGAGTTAATAAGTGATTTTCCATATGCTGCTATCTTTTTATAGCATGGTTTTAGGGGGAAAACACGGCTCAAATGGAAAAAGGACACAAGCTGGAAAGTTTATGATTTAGTGAAAGCTTTATAAGAATAGCAGGAATGATGAAAATAGTGATGCACCTCTGCGAGTGGAACAGGAAGCTCCAGTAAGTTGGAGATAGACTGCATTATGGATTGGGAAAAACAGGAGCACCTTATTTCCAACGAGACTGTAAATCTGTCAAGGAACACACACACACACACACACTCATATACATACACACTTCAATGCACACATGCTGCGAATGCACATCCTCTTCCCACTTGCACGGTGTGGATAATGAGTTCAGCAGTAACTAATGCTAGAACGTTTTTGTTTTGTGGGGATGGTGGGGGGAGGATGAGGGGCGGTGTGGTGTCAGGACTAGCGGTTATGGCAGCTGGTCACCTGGGAACCATCATATGACTAGGCCTCTTGTTTGGACCAGCATACCACAACTAGCAACTCCACACCACTGCCTTTATACACCCAGAGCGAGATGGGGAGACGGAGCGAGCCGAGAACAATACCGCACGCTTGTTGTCGGCCTCGAGTGTTGAGGTGCGATTGGTTGATAAAGACGCTGGTTTGAATTGGAAGGGAAGAATGAAAAGAGCATTCCTGAAAGCAGCGCTGCACAAGTTGTCTTTTGTATCTGACGAGAGTTCCACAAAGCAAGGAGGATTCTGGCTGCAAATTTGTTTACATGAAAACTAGTAATGAATTGCGACTGCGCTACGTTCTTTTAGAAGCAGCCACAATGCTGAAACTACCCAGACCATCAGACCCAAAACCCACAAGAGCCCTGGAGTCAGGAGGGCACGTGATTTTTCTAATAAACAGTCGGCCGATGCTGGTATAAGTCTGTGGCGCAGGAACATAATATTGGACGGGAGTGAGACTACTCTTTAGAAATGGATGGATGGATGGATGGATGGATGGATGGATAGATAGATAGATAGATAGATAGATAGATAGAGTACTTTATTAATCCCAAAGGAAAATTGTCACAGCAGCCAGTTCACAGATTATACAAGTTCATACAGTACATGTACATCAATAGCTTTGTCCTCAGTGTGGTAGGACCAAAGCCTATCCCAGGATAAGGAAGGAGGAAGCATGGAACCAGTCCATCATCATCATCATCATCATCATATACAGTACCACTTTATCCTGTATACACAAGGTTATGGGGGGCCTGGAACCTATCCCAGGAGACTTAGGGCAATTGGCCTAATCTGCATGTCTTTGGACTATTGGAGGAAACTGGAGTACCTGGAGGAAACCCACCAAGCAACAAACATTAGGAGAACATGCAAACTCCATTCACACTGGCCCTGAACCTGGATCCTGGAGGTGCAAGGAACATGTAAAGCTCCAGCCAGACAGTAACCTGTGAAATCCTGGATTTGTTGAGTTGTTGCTCTATGTCAATTATCGTTTTTATTTTTCTTCATATTAGCCTTAATCACTCTGGCATGATGTCATATACAACAAACGTTTTAGTTCGTGTCGGGCTGTCCGCTGGATTACTGAAGGAATATTAGGTCGCATGTCAACATAGTTACTGCAAACCTCAGAGCTCAAGTGACAGAAGAATACCCTGCACAGAGGGTACACATTAACATGACAGCAGGACAAAAAGACATACACAGGTCAGGATGACATGCATCATGAAACCTGACCCATCTGCTCCTTCAGCAATATCATGACAGGAAAGTGGTCATATGCGCCACAAAACAATCCAGAGAGGAAGGAAGGAGCTGCACGCTAGGGGAGCCTGGAACAGACTCACAGGAAAGGTTGAGGCAGAGGGTCAAGTTTAAATGCACGGTGCTCTTTTTTCCCATGGGAATGGATAAGGAATGATAAAGCAGAGCTCAACTTTATGGGGAATGGTGTTAGGGCACGGCAAGTCAGGTTGTGCCTGTTTCCTCATCGCTCTGCCCGAGAGAAGCCATTTTAGTTCCTCTGCGGGCAGACGGGTGGAGCTCGGCTTCATCCAGGTGGGGAGGAGGACAGGGCTGGGTGGGTCTCTACAGCTGCTTCCTTTTAGTCATGTAAGCTATTTTTTTCCTTTTCCTCCATAAACATGGACGAATAGCAGAGCGAGCGCCCTGAAAGGTCTTTTGTTTCTCCCTGACCCAGTTGAGAGATTTCACCTCCACTTCAAGTTTTGAGAGCAAAGTGAAAGCATCCACACTTTAGACCATGATTTCGACAAAATGTCAATCGTCTTCTATAAAGATTTAAAGTTTTGTTTTTTCTATAGGTGTAGCATGTAATAAAAATCATGCATTGCATTTTGCCATGTCTCCTGAAATATGCAATATGTCTGGAATTTCACATTTGGTCAAACGCATTCCTATGAAGTAAATAAATGTAATTAGTCATTTGTCTCCCCTGCATGCCTTTAAGCTGAGAGGTGTACAGGGTCACGTATATGACGCCAACTAGCGTAACCTGCATGTTTTCAGACTGTAGGAGGAAACCGGAGAACCTGGAGGAAACCCACCAAGCATGGGGAAAACATGCAAACTACAAAGATGGGAATCGAACACAAGACATCGACAGTGAATGCAACAGGTTCTAACATTAAAATACTCTCAGTGAATCGAATTGACCTCCGAATCAAAACCCTGTGTCTGAGTGAAGTTCATGGTTCATTAGGTTCCTCATTACAGATTCACACCTGGTGAGATTTAGACTGTAGTGTCTCGGCCCGTACTGCCCTCTGTGCTTTCCCTCCTCTCTGCAAGGGGGAAATCCTCCTTTATTCATCATTCTTTGTTCTTGAGGCGAGTAAGGAGGGAAAGCCCAAAGATGAAATGAGTGCCTGGCGCAAGGCCTAAGCATTCAGCCTGCAGATGCCATGGCACCATGCAGGCTCCCTGGCACGGCCACCATCCATCAATGCCAACTGAGATTAAACAACAGTGGAGATCCTTATGCACCACCGCTGTGTTCTGGGCATGACCGGTCCTGGCACTGAACACACACAGAGCTGTTTATAAAGTCTAGGTCTACCAGCAAGACCTGTCCACATTAATCACCACTAAACCATTACTGATTTACTCAGTGGGTATTCAAAATAATAATAATTATAATAATTGAGTCCACGCACATTTTAACATGTAGGAGTGTGGCTGGACACTTCCGCTATAGCTGTTTATTAGAAGGATGATGTAGTAAGAGATAAGCCTGAGTAAAGACTCCAATGTACTGTAATCAAACAAACTACAAATACGTCTTTTAACACATGGCGGACGGCAAACACACTGTCCATGATGTTTACTTTTCCAACGAGCCGCTCTTTAAAATAGGCTTAGAGTTGATATAGAATGAGGAGACTCTGCTGCATGTTAAATTACAGTTTAAAAACCTTACAGATTTTTTAAATATAATTTTTAAAATCCAATTTATTTATTTATCTCATTATTATTATTATTATTATTTCTTTATTTATTTATTTATTCATTCACGTATTTTTTATCTGACTGTTTTATTATAGGTTTTATTAATAATTTTTAGGTTTTATTTTAACCTTGTAAAGCACTTTGGGGACCTGTCAGTTGTTTTAAGTTGCTATATAAATAAAGTTTCGATTTGATTTGATTTGATTCAACTTTAAAATCTAAACTTAATATTTATATTTATTTATTTGGTCTCACTTTTTAATGTTTGTCTTATATTTATGTAACTACACATGCACTACATATTTAACTGTCTATACTGTATAATAATTTAATAACTATAAAATGATTTAATAACCAGAGAGAATTGCTGCATTCTTCATTCTGATAATCTGCAACATGGAAGTGACCAATCTCGCTTCCCAAAAAATTTCAAGTTGCTAACTTCAGCCGTTTTGGAGAGATGATTTTATATCTGCGCCAAAAATGTCCATTTTTCAGTGTTAAACTGTCTCGCTTCAAACAATAATCATTTTGATACATAAATTGGTGTAACCTTTTAGGAGCATATGACTTTTTAAAAATTGTTGTTTAAATAGTTTTTTGGTGAAAGCTTAAAAAGCAAATAATCCGTAGTGTCCGTAACCATGTCAAATTCATGTTGCAATATCTTAACAATATTGCATTTTAGAATAATACACTTTTTCAGGTTTATGTCTTTTCATGTGAAATCTAAATTTTTCAAGTTTCATCTGAATGACAGTTAAAATCGTTGAAAGATTTGAATTAAAAAAAAGTTTCTAAAACATAAAAGGGCGTGAAATTGTATTTAGCAAATGTGTTTCTTTTTATCTGATAAAAATATAAATGTGTATGTATATTTACAAAAACATGAAGCATGGATAAGGAGATAAGAAGCATTAAGTGTTAAGCCTATCTGAAAATCCCATGTTTTGGCCGTTTATCATTTCAATAAATACAAATAAATATGTCACATAATGTAAGCTTAAGATCTTCCTAAAATAACATCCTAAAAATGCGTATTTATAATCATTGGTATTGTGAAGCTGTTTATTTAGCATTTTTAGAATGAAACAAGGTGTTACATACAGTACATACAGTACACTCTTATGTGGTTAGGACAGAGTGTAACGTACTGTGGATGTTGGACTGTGGGTGTGGATGTAGGCATAAGCGCAGAGGGGGTAAGGTGTAACAAAAGTGTCTTTAATCAGGTGATAATCCAGTGATAAACAAATAACCAAACAAACAAACAAACAAAGGCAGTTGGCATAAAAACAGGGAGCATGAGAAAAGCAGAACTTAAAACACAAACATATAGACAAGGGGTGGCACGCTGATGTACAATACGAACAGGGGAGACATACAGGACACGACAAGACATACTATACAGACTACCGGACTAAACACTAAGGA
>JAQKPX010000020.1:16064370-16075832 GCA_030068255.1 Clarias angolensis
GAGCCTTAAATTAAACAAAACTACAATTAAACTCTGCCCTCTAGTGGGCAACCCTCACACAGAGTTACAAGAACAATCAACATACATTTGTAAAACATGTCTAACCAACCGCAAGTAACAATAACCCTTATGTACAGTATGTACACAAGTTGAAGCTAAAACCTGTGTGTATTTACATAAGGTGTGCTGCTGTAATCCTTTGCAAATACAGTCTACTACACCTATGAACAGTTTGACAGCAAAATGAGATAACTCTATTTTTGCAGTATTGAAAAAAATATGGTGTGTTGAATGATGAGAAAAAAAAAGAATGAAAAGAAAGAAAAAAGAATTTTTAGATAAGTGTGAAACATAATAAACTGTGTCTGGAAGCTTTCTGTCGGCACTGTACTGTAGGTCAGTCAATGCTGGGGTAACTGCAATGCCAGTAACACACTGTAAACATCCTTATTTGTGGTTTCGACATTCTTCAACAACAATCCACTGAATGCATTTATTTCCCTGGCAGCAGATACTTTCACTTCACTGTCATGTAACAGAAATATAATTTGCTATGAAACAAGGAAGTTCAACACTTTAAAAGAAGAACGTGTAGGACTTTCCAATTGAAAGCTTTATTGTAGATATCGTGGCACAATGGGGGGAAAATGCCAGAATGAGTAAAATGAGTTTATTTTATTTAAAAAGTTTGTTTATTATATTTTTGCTGTCAATCTGCACATATATACCTAAAGTTGCCTGTTTATCTCTATATTCTCATTAAAGTATTCAGTAGAGTAAAAGTGATTTTATTTATATTATATCACACAAGCAAGCGTGTGGTTATACTGAATATCAGGACAGCTTGGATTGTAGGTGCAAAACCACAGACTGAGTGTCAGTTTTTCTTTCAGTCTTATTCACGCTGAAACAAGCACTTCCTTTGGACCTACACTGTTCTTTCCTTCCGTTTGACTTCACTTTCCATTACAGGAAACCTAAACCTTTCTAACAATGCTGGGTTTTTTGTAATGTTTTCTGCCTTAAAGGTTGCTACAACATCATTAGGGAAAAAACCTTGTCCAAATGTCCAAGCACAGAGGATGACAAGGTTATTCCTTAAACATCCAAGTCAACCTTTCAGTTAGAAATAGATTCTGCAGACACACCCTGGCCTGCCCACTTCTAACTCTGAGCTCCAGTCTTTCTCCTCCCTGCCGTTTCTCCTCCCTGTGCCTGTGTGTTCTTTCTTCCCCAAGTCAGAGGAACATGTAAACAGCAGAGGAACAGATCAAAACCCGGCCTTTGAGCTCTTGCATAACTGTGAGTGAGAACTGAACTTCAGCTCTGCTCTACAAAAACCTGACCTCATCTGCAGGAATTTAAGAGTCGTGGCTGTTACGTAACAGTAGAGGCGGAGTACTGCAGGAAAACACTGACGGATGAATCTTACAGAAGCAGCGCAATACAATGCAATATTATAATGTTCACTTTACGAGTCCCTGTACACAACACTGAAAATGAAAATGCATGTTCGGTTTCCTCATGAGACAATGATAAAACACTGGGTTTATGTTTATTCATGTATCATAGAAAGGCTATAATATGATATCTGTAACACTTTAAACACAACATTTTTTTCTTTGTACATTATGGTATTATAATCTGATTTTCCGTAAAGGAATTAAAGTGATTCTTAGATTCTCTCTATGGAAGGATCTTTCTTTCTTGTACAGCACTTGCAGTTGACCTGATGTTTCTCATTGCTGTCTACTTTTTTAAATTAAATTCTTCCCAATTTTTCCCCCTAATTCCAGCCTACGAGTCAGCCCCTGCCTGCTTTTTTTTTTTGTGTTTTGGAATTGCTGCATCACAGAATAACATACAAGGAAAGACAGAGTACCTGGAAACACGCAAAGAAACCAGAGTACCCGGAGGAAACCATGGAAACTTCATGCACATGGACCCAAAGCCGAGAATCGAACCCGGACCCTGAAGGTACAGTACAAGGTGACAGTGCTAACCCCTACACCACTGTACCGCTGGGCTTTGAACTACTACAGTATATGGCTTTGTTTCCTGGGTTTCCTGTGATAGGCTCCAGGCCCCCCGCGACCCTGTTTACAGGATAAAGTGTATAGATGATAAGTGAGTGAGTGAGTGAACAAAGACCTATCTGGTGACTAAAGCTGGATTCTTTGGCACTTCAAGGAGAAGCATTAGCAAATAATAGTTGTGGAGTGCGAGCAGTGAGAAAACTTAAGTTAATTAATATCATGTTAAAAAAAAGAGAGAAAAAATATTCCCTACTTTTTTCAAATGTTTTCCTCGTTTGTATTGCCCAGGGCTTAAACAAGCCAATTAGATTTTCTCACTATTGTGACCTCATATAAGACAGCATCTAACCTCCTTTGGGTGGTGGCTCAGTGTGTTAAGGCTAAGAGTTACTGATTGGAAGGTTAGCGGTTCGAGCACCAGCTCTGCCAGGTTGCTGCTGTTGGGCCCTTGAGCAATGACCTTAACCCTCCAGGCGCATCATATAATGGCTGAACCTGTGCACTGATGCCAGCCCACTAATCAAGCCGTGATACGCAAAGAATAAAGGATTTCACTGTGCAGTAATGTATATGTGACGAATTAGGGATGAACGGAACCGGACTTGCTCAGCTCTGCTGTTCTCTCGAGGGTCGCTCATTTACATAGACACTGAAATGGCGCATTTGCAGGAGGGGTGAAACATATGGAGTTTCTGAGGGGTATTTCAGCTGTGGCATTAACACACACACTTTGGAGGAGCTCTGACACCTGTGTTAACTTGTTAATGAAATAGTAAATTATGGGACATTTAATATCACACAAGTAATATTTGTCTCGTACAATAATTCTGCCTTTGACTTGAGCACCAGGATGGTTTTATTCTTAATGCTAAAGAAGACAAACAAAGTACAGCAGTGCAGTTTTAGACAAGTTTTAGCCTATACGTTATGATACGCGCAGTAGGCTTTGAATATGTAGGCTGCATTCAGATTAACGTTATACGAAAAAGCTGGACAGTGATCATACCATGACGTTTTTGTTAGACTAGTAAAGGAAACCTGCTGGTGCAAACCAGGAGAACATTCAGATCCTATTAACTCCCACTGGCCAAATACAGCAGTGAAATGCATTATGGGTCAAAGAAGTTCAGACAAAGCCTCAGGGAAGGAGGGTCATGTGATTTTAACACGTTAAACCCTTAATCTAGAGGGATTTCAGTTCTAGCAGCTTAACGTTTACCCTGTAAAGCTCACTGGCCTGAAGACACAGTCTGGGCAGTGCTACATTATTATTCCAGACACACACACACACACACACACACACACACACACACACACACAAGAAATAAATGTTTCCTTTGGGGAAAACACAGAGGAGAAAATGTAATTGTGTAAGAGTTTCTGTGTGTACATGTGTGTGTGACTCTGTCACAAAACATGTACTGCGTCTTGTCTGCGTCTGGTCTATTGTCTGGACTACGGCCTTAAAAGGAGCATTTCAGGAAAGAAAAGGCAAATTAAATTGTAGTTGGACTGTGAGGTCAAACCCTGAGGACATCACAGCCATTCATAGTTAGGTGTAAATGAATTAAATAAACACAAATGTTCATATTGTCTAAGCGGGAAAGATAATATTCCTTTCCTCTGTCAGTAAGAGTGTCATTAGATAAGCTATTTATGGATGTCTGTATGTGTGCAGTTAGTGATGCCACTGAGTGGGGGTGGGGGGGACGGGGAGGGGGGTAGCTCAGTGATTTAGGCATTGGACTAGTAATCAGAAGGTTCCAGGTTCAACGTCCCCCCCCCTCCCACCACCACCACCAAGTTACCACTGTTAGGCCCCTGAACAAGGCCCTTAACTATGAACTGCTCAGATGTACCATAAAATTAAAATGTAAGGATCAGGGTGTCTGACAAATGCCATACAGCCTAAATGTTCAACCACTATGAGATGAGTCTCATCAGCATAAGTTTGGAAAGGTATGATGACACCTACTCAGCCTCATCCTTGACACCAGTTCCCCTTGATGTGGCACCGCAACACATTCTTCTCACCCTAAATCCTCTAGTACATTTACAGATTCTTGTATGCTATTAAATATTGGGTGGGACAAAGACTAGATGCCTAAATATTCACTTGACATTCATTACTTTGTTAGCTGTCTATATAAATTAAAGAAACAGTTTTTTTCTGTACATTAGTCAGAACTCGCTCTTTCAATGATATCTCTACGTTTCATACATACCTGAAACCCGGTCTCAGAAAAATGTCTGTTTGTCTGTATGTCTGTATGTCTGTCCAGCCAGAATTTGTCACAGCATCATGCAAAAATGGGCTGGACAGAGTTTAATGAAATTGTTCAGTACTTACTGTAGATATCTGCCTAAAGTTTAACCTGCATCATAAGTGAAATCAAAATGTTGAGTAACATTTTGTTGAGTAACGATGTTATGAACAGTTATTTAATATTTAATAATCGTCTTTAAAATAAGATACTAATGCGCTACTTGCTCATGGTAAACAAATGTTTACACCAATAGATATTGATTAGAAAAGCTAAACTGAATATTTTTACTGGGATTAGACATATTTTCACTTTTGCTGAAATAACAGCGCTGAAGTGGCATAAGTGACAAAACTTCATCTTTATCTGATCTACTTTTTCAATTTCTCACCTGTTTGTCTGATGATGAAAGAAGTAGAACTTAGTGTAAACAAGGCGCAAGATACTTAACCTCAACCTTACAAAAAAAAAAAATTGTGTAAAAGAAATAAACATAAATAATAATAATATCACTAATTACATTAAAGCTGATCATCTTATTTTTTGCTTTAACATTTGAACTATTTCTACAAACTCTGTAACCATCAGCGACGAGTACTGACACTAGCACTAAATAAAAGCGAATGTTGGACACCACACAGGCCTTTTTTTGATTAACTACATCTGGGGTGAAAAGGAGACTGTGTAAATGTGATGTTCATCAAACCATTACTTTACATACACAAGTTACTGATTGTGGTAATGAAACCAGACCCCCCCCCCCCCACCCCCCTCTCTCCTTTCGTAAAAAACACGAGACAGAGGACTATCTGCAATTAAACATAACTGTGGTGTAAAGCCTCTCATTAGTGGAGGGAAATGTCTGGCAAAATCACCACGATGTGTTAAGAGCAATGGATTTAAAAAAAAAACTGTAATAGTTACTTTCAAAGCAACAGGAAGATGTTTTGTTTTTCCCAACGAAGCTTGAGCCACTAAACTAAAAGTGCTGGCACTAAGAGGGTCTCACACTGTGGCACGACATGTGGGCAAAAGCGAGTAATTAAAACATCGTGAACCTTATACTTCTGTTTTTGAGTTTATAAAAGGTTTGCTGGAACAATGACTAATACTCTTGGACCAAAAAAAAAAAAATCATCTAGGATTTTAGAGGTTTGCCCCTCCATGGAAGTCCTTGATGTTTTTGTGAAGGATCCTACACAAATGAGTTAGCTTTCAGGAAAAATAAATAAAAAGACCAGAGGAATATTGCATGCAAAATAGTAACAGCAACAAGCAACAGAGCTTATGACTAATCAACATAACAAACTCAAATAACTGCCCCAAAACATTCCGTCCTACAATCCTATCCCAGGCAACTTAGGGCACAAGGTGGGTTACGCCCTGGACACATACACACACTACGGGCAATTTGGGAACGGCAATTAGTCTAATCTGCATGTCCTTGGACTGTGGGAGGAAACCAGCGTACCTGGAGGAAACCCAGCAAACACGGGGAGAACATACAAACTCCATGCACACAGAGACGGGACTCAAACCTGGCCAGGAGTCGAACCCAGACCCTGGAGGTGTAAGGCAACAGTGCTAACCATGCCGTCCTCAGGAAGTACCGCCATCCATAAAAGAGTATATATCTGTCCTTGTCCCTGTGAAGGTGTATCTATGTCTTCAGGAAACTATTGTTGATTCTGCTTGCATAAACCAAATATACTTTAAACATTCATCCATCCATCTAGGAACCTCTGTAGGCCAAATAGGGACCATTGAGGTCAATGATGCCTATTGTATTTATTCCCATCTTACAATGTGCGATCATCATCCATGATGCATCATTCGCAGGTGCAGGGTCTGCATTTGATTCCTGCCTCGGGGTCTTTGTACATGGATTTTCTCTCCATGCTTGGTGGGTTTCCTCCGGGTACTCCAGTTTCCTCAAAGTGCTGTTCCCAAACTGCCCGTAGTGTGTGAATGTGTGTGAGAATGTTGACCAGAGGTCTTACCACGGTCATAAAAATGGGAATAAACACAATGGTCACCATTGGCCTTCACGGTCACTGGTTTGACTACAGAGGTTCCTAGATGGATGGACGGATGGATGGATGGATGGATGGATGGACCCTATAGCATCTAAATGATCTGGTTCCTGTCAAAATGTTTTCCTCACATTGATCTGGGCGTTTTTCCTTGCTACCATCAACTCTGGCTTGCACATTAGGGACAAACTGATGTTGTTGTTGGTCTTTTGGTTGCTTTTGTCCAGAGTGGACTAAAACACAATGGACCATTCCTGATGCAACGCTTCCATTTTATCTGATCTTCATCCAGTGGCTGGGGTTTAGACCTTGGGTGGGAACTGAAACCAGGCCCACCACAGGGCAAGCTAGAAACCTACAGTACCACTGAGCCACCAATGCCCCATTAGGGACAAACTTATAAATCTATACATTTCTAGATTTTTGAAGTACATGTCCAGAATTTTTATTTCGGTAAACCAGCTTAGTGACAATTTCCATCATTAAAAAGGCTATACAAATAAAATAAGAATTGACATTAATTGAACATTGTTTTGGTTCAGCTGTTTTTGATTCTCTTGTATAGAGAACAGTTAGTAGGGTGGCCTTGGAGCATGTAACGAAAAGCCAGAGAGAGAGAGAGAGAAAGAGAGAGAGAGCATTCTAATGAGGCCTGTTCAATTCCAGCATGGCAACACACTTTTTCCCCACACAACCCAGTCCAGACCACTCGCCTGGGGCTCAGCCGACGCCACACAGAGCTCCGATCTCCAAATTACAGCTGTGGCCACCTTGTAGTCCTTATTCTCATGCGCTGTATGTTTAAGGCTTTCTGTTTCCTGGAAGCATGCATGAGACGGCGATACTCTAACAAGACAGCAGATTATAGAGATATGAGTAGAGGGGATATAATGAGTTGGGGGAAGGAGAAACATTCTTGCTGTTAAAAACTGAAAGCAAGATTAATGCAGTGAAGCCTTCAGGGTGGAAAATAAACAGAAATGCGTTAGAGGGAACATCTCACCCTGTGACTGTAGGACCTTTTGAATTGTCGCTACGTCTCTACACATTCAGCTGAGTCTACGTTTGCTTTTTTAAATGTGATATTAAATGCAGTCGAGGGGTGTCAGCGTTGGGTTTGTATACCTTGGCTCGATCTCTGCTCCCAGTCAGGAACGCTCCCTTCCTCCACGGAACGAATCTCAGCAGCAGGTTCTCGCCGAACCTCAATGGCTCTTTGCTTTCCAAACCAGCAGCATTCCAGTTGAACCGAGGGACACGTGCCCAAGCCGTACCAGGTTTCACGCACTCACTCAGGTGTAAACTGAGACGGCAGGGAGTGTGGGGTCATACAGTCTCAGTCCAGTATGACTGTTTGGATTCACTGTGCCAGTATGGAAAAAAAGAAATGAGTCAATAACGTAAAGGTTTAAATCATAGTATAGTTTTTCTTCGAGCATTGCAGATAAATTACAGCAACAAAGATTTAATACGTTTCGTGACATCTTTATGAGTCTATTGCTGATTTTAACAAATCGCCCACTCATCATTTTCCTACCCATATCTTAAAATGCCGTTTCCACAGACATTTCCATCATCACATTTTCTTGTACATTTTCTTTTTTTTTTTTATACGACTTTATTTCTGAAATATGTAATTCCTCCAGGACAGCTCCACCTCTCCAGCACAGCAGCAGCGATAACATCTTTACCACTTATTTTAGTCAATTGCAACTCAATTAGTCACACCACATACCTGCAGCCTGCGCTATCGAAGCCTTCTTGACTTAAACAGCATGGATTATGCTTTATTATACTGTATATATGTTAAAGAAAAGCTTTATGGAATGGAAAGTGCCTTTTTTTACCCAAATAGGACATTTTGACCTCTTAACAAAAACATAGCGGCACAATTGCGTAGCGGTTAGCGCTGTCGCCTTGCACCACCAGGGTCCGGGTTCGATTCCCATCCCAGGATCTGTGTGCATGGAGTTTGCATGTTCGCACAAGCTTGGTGGGTTTCTTCTGGGTACTCCGGTTTCCTCCAACAGTCCAAAGACATGCAGATTAGGCTAATTGGTGTCCCCAAATTAGTCTGCACGTAGTGTGTGAATGTTGGCTGGAGGACCCAATGGGATTAAATATAATGGTCACCATGGTCCCTAGTTGGACTGCAGAGGTTCCTAGATGGATGGCTGGATGGAATGAAAACATATTCAGTGTCCCTAAGCCTGAAGAAAACACACTGCAATTTTCCCTTTTTTGAATTGTATGAGGGCAGTGAAGACTCTCAGCTCCAGGGTTTCCTGTTCGATCCTCTGGTTGCCTTCCATCTTCCAAATTGAATGTGTTTAATAGTTGGTGTATTTTTGCATCACGTCTAGTCTAGTTTTCTGTGTCCATGACGATTCGGACTAGGATGAAGTGGTTACTAATGAAGAACATATAAATAAAAGATTCCCATCACTTGTACGGGGATTGGATGTGTGCATCCGAAAAGATGATGGATGAACCCTGATCTATAGACCAAGCGATGAAACAAAGTGACCAGATTGTCAGAGACAAAGTTTCTGGATTTGTTATTGTATTTAGATTGTTTCTTAAGAAAAAAATTTTTTGACAATGAAGACACTTTACTTTCTTTTATTTATTTTAACAATAATTGAGTTTGTCCTGCTGCTTGGTCCACTCTTTGTTTTTGTTCCCTTGGTCTGTAAATCAGATTCCATTCATCATCTTTGTTTGATTGCATACAAAAAGACAATTTGTTTGTTTGTTTGTTTGTTCATCTTCTAGGATTTTGTACCACTTTCAGTCACAATGATGGGATGCAAGAATACACCCACTATTAAATCGATGATCATTAAAAACACTCATTCCGACTTAAGGGCAATTAACAATTTCATTGATTTTGTCTATTGATGGCAGGGTGGCATAGTGGTTAGCATTATTGCTTGGTGGTGTTTCCCTGGGTACTCCAGTTTCCTCCTACGGTCCAAAAACAAGCAAATTACATTTTGGCATTTGGCCTTATTGAGAGCAACTTACAATTTTTACAGTATATCTGATGATACATCAGAGCAGTTGAGGGTTAAGGGCCTTGCTCAAGGGCCCCATAGTGGCAACTTGGTGTTTGTGGGGTTTGAACCTGGAACCTTCCAAACTGTAGTGCAATGCCTTGACCACTGAGCTACCCCTGTCCCCTGTTACTAATTAATTGACATTCTGAAGTGTGTGAATGTGTCTATGGATGTTGCCTGGAGGATGTTGAAACCAATCGGTCATGAATATAATGCTAATCACCATTGGACTCCACAGTCCCTAGTTGGACTACAGAGGCTCCTAGATGGACAGATGGATGGATGAAGTTCATCCACTGGTAACCAAAAGATTAAAAAGGGGACCCTAGAGCTGAAAGGCTTTAATACCATTCAGAAATGTGAAAATTGCAAGTGAATCTTTTTTGCCGGTCAAAAATATAACAAACCTTAGACTTATCACCTCTGAACAAGTTTGTATTAAGAGGTCAAAATCAAAAATCCTATTCAGGTAAAGAAATGCACTTCTTTTTTTTGAGCATACATACAAAATAATAAAGCATAATCCATGCTACTGTTCAAGCCAGGGAGGTTTCAGTGGTGCAGGCCGTAGGCATGTGGTGTGACTAATTGAGTTGCATTTGACTAAAATAAGCTGTGAAGATGTTATCGAACCTGCTGCCATGCTGGAGAGTTGGAGCTGTCCTGGTGGAATTACATGCTTCTGCTGAGCCCAAACAAGCAGGCTAATGTCGAGCGCGAGCCTAGCTTAGAGAAAAATAACCAAACCCGAGGAGCACTAAAGCCGTATCGCATTCCTCTGCAGGAAAAAAGCGTCCTTTTGCACAAGAAAATGGAGGGTAATTAGGTAGAAAATCCAGCATGAATTCCACACGGCAGCAGTTCACACAGCTGGAAACAGAGGGCCCTTCTTATGCCTGTGCCCACAGAAGACATAAAGGCACTGTCGAAGTGAGATTAGAGACTGTGGAGCAGCAATGGAAAAAATGAAAGCAGAAGATGCTGAGTCTTCTCTTACTTTATTTCTCTCTCTCTCTCTCTCTCGTACTGGTTTATAAGGATGACTATAAGGATGAGCACGTAAATTGGGCAAAAAAAAACAGGAGTGTGATTAATGACATACACATGCAGCTCAGCACCAAAGCAGCGTGATTCATGCAGAGGTGGGCACGATGACTGGAGTCCTTCCCTCTCCGAATATTTCATGTTTTCCATTCGGAAGGCCAGCTACCAGAGTGAATGAACAAACTGTATGGGATTAGTTCGATCGTCATGGCATTATTTAAGACTTTCACTTTTTCACGAAAAGTTTTAAAAATCAAGCCTAAATTTTTTTTGGGGGGGAGGGGAGTAGAAAGGACACAATATTTAGAATCAAAGCACAAACCTGATGCACTTTTGATGATGTTACAATGTTGAAATTTACACATTTTATATGTAATGAACAAAGCCCAGGCCAGTTGTTGTTCAACAATGAGATTATTTCTGAAATCCAGATCCAGATTAATGAGATCCAGTCTGAAAAACGTTGGAGTGTGACGTTTCGCTGTGTGTGTGTATCCACTAGCCTTTAGCCACATAACATTCCTCTTCCCAGTTTCAAATGGTTCAGTTGAGGCAGTGATCATGAGAGGACGGAGCAAACGAGTCTTCTGAGTCGAAATATGAAAATTAAATCAGATGATGAAAAAGGTAAATGGACTCCAGTTTTACTAGAAACACCTCATTTCCCCATACTGTGTCTGAAACGTCAGCTACTTAATATTAATTCCTCGCTCTATGGGCTTGTGCCAACACAACAACGAATGTCTATGCAGTTGAGCCAATATTTCTTTTTAGCACACTCTTTCTCATTCCTTTGCCAACTTTATTTCCCTTTTGTCTGTTAATGTTAATAAAAGGAAAATACATACAACCTTTCAGGTTACGAAGGATCCAGAATACACAAAACCCTCTGATCTTAAGAAATAAAAGGGTAAAAGGGGTGTTCAAAGTTAAACCGGAACTTTTGAGGAGATGGATGGATGGATGGATGGATAGATAGATAGATAGATAGATAGATAGATAGATAGATAGATAGATAGATAGATA
>JAQKPX010000020.1:16083565-16099486 GCA_030068255.1 Clarias angolensis
AATGTGTGTGTGTGTGTGTGTGTGTGTGTGTGTGTGTGTGTGTGTGTGTGTGTGTGTGTGTGTGTGTGTTTGGGGGCTTGGGTTAAGTCCCAGGCACACATTTCTGCAGGCCCAAAGACTCCACGGCTGAATTATGTGACTGAGGTTAGTCAGAGGAAGGCTACAGGATTTATCCCAGGCTGGTTATCATTTTATGGCCTAAATTTAGAAACTCCCATGGCTGCCTGAAGCTGGTAATAAACACAACGCCAGTCACAGTTATATCATACTGAGTCGGGAACTTTCCCACTAGAAGATACTTTTTTTTTTTTTTTTACAGCACAACAGACAGGATACAAATTTAAAAGAAAACATGTATAAAATATTTTAGTAAAGTGTTGCGCTGCTTCCAACTGCCGAAACTCTTCATGTGTGTGAAAGTGTACTCATTGGATTAAAAGAGGCTGCTCTAAAAGATGTCCTAGGGTTGGTGTTGTGATGGTGGTGTAGAGCGCCAGCCAACATGTCGCCCCAAACTCACCTTTAGGTTCAATGCGAAGGTCAGATGGTTTTTTCACCATCATTGAACAATTCACTAAAAAGCTCCCAAGTGAGCCAACTGTGAAGTGTAAGCAAGTTTAAATCCCAATCATGCCACCGACAGTAGTCTTGAGAGCATAATTCACCATGCTGTCTTGGTGGGATGGATGACGTTAATGTTTCTCACAAACCAATGACAAGTGTTTGCCTCATGGTTGTTAGATCAGGCCACAAGTACAGTACTCAGTCCTGGTCTGGGATACTTTCTGGCCTGTATTTTGTAATGTGTTAGAGTGAGTATGTACAAGACATTGGGCTCTTCAGGGCCATTCAAGGGTAATTTGTTGGGTAAAGCTAGAAAACGGGTCAGTTGCCTCACACCTCCAGTGTCCTGGTTCGATTCCCACCTCGGGGTGTGTGTGCATGGAGTTTGCATGTTCTCCCCGCGCTTGATGGGTTTCCTCCTGGTTCTCCATTTTCCTCCCACAGTCCAAAGACATGCGGATTAGGTTAATTGGCATTCCCAAACTGCCCGTAGTGTGTGAATGCGCGTGTGAATGTTGACCGGTGGTCCTACCATGGTTGTAAATACAGGAATAAATCCAATGGTGACCATTGGCCTCCATGGTTCCTAGTTGGACTACAGAGGTTCCTAGATGGAAGGAGATGGAAGAGATCGTTGTAACCATGATACGAGATAAAGAAATTTCTACTGATTTTCCATGCCGAAGTAGACGAGCTTGTTTTAAGTGTGTTAGGTTTGTGGGACGTGCATGCATTTGTGTATCTGTGTGTCCATCTGAGGGGAGCAGGTAATGAGTTTTGAAATGATCCAATAAACTGTAATTTTTTAAAAATGTCAAAGGCATGCACCAAATCCAAATCCAAAGTCTTAAAAGCATACAGTTTTGAGTTTGAACACTATAAGTCCAGGCAAGATTGATTCACATGGTCATCCATTTTATGCTGTCTGTACATATATTTAGAGCACACGTGAGGCCGGGTGGAGGAATCGCTGGAGCACAGAGCTCACATTTATCTAGTCGTTCCTAAAAAGTCCAAAGAATTATGGGACTGATGAGGATAGCCCATGGTGGTGTGGAAAAGCTGTAAGATGTTAGAAGTTACTTAGTTCAACCAGGGTTATGTAGAAATGATATAAAATGTTGGGTATCGTATTATTGTCGGTTTCTTCATGAAGATTTGAATTAGCCCTAGAACAGCAGTGAATGCAGCACCGTGAACAAAAATGCTATATGTTCTTTGTCCGAGGTTGTATTAGCCTAATACTGTACTAAGACCTGCTATGATCACATGATTTTTATTATGATTTTTACACACAAACACATTTAAAAAACATAATTAAAAGAGGAGGGCACTAACTTTGACTGCACCTTCTATATATATATATACACACTTCAGTGTATATATAGTGTGTGTATATGTATATATATATATATATATATATGGATTATACAGTATATATACAATATAGCCTACAGTGTGATTGATCTGATTGATTTGTTCAGTAAGTTATGAAGGTTGTACGTAGTTTGGTGTTGCACATGTGTTATAGCTGTCGCATCATTTTCAGGCATATTTAATGTCTTGCAGTCCGTTCATGCCTGTTTCATCATGTCTTGAAAAACTGTACACCTGCTAAAGTTCGGTCTTCTTTTGTGCCCAATGATCAGAACGTCCTTCTCGGCCACCTGAAATGCTCTAGGAGGTCCACACACATGCACTTTCAGGAAATACCTTCATCTTCATGTCTTTATTTTTCTCTTTAATCTAAAAGTCATGATGGCCAAATGAGGCAAGAGAAGGTTCAAGTGAAGGTTCATTACACAAAGCCTCATTTAGCACATGGTACACTAGCGCCCCCTACTGCTGAAACAGCTAAATCAATTGTGGTCCAAGAATTAATATTTCTAAAAACACAAACATGTTGCACACACCACATTTAATTATTACATATTAAAAATATGATGTTTGTTCAAGTCAAACTGGGACTTCTCGCGAATGGAGGCATGAAATTGATTTTATTTTTACAGAAGACTTCGGGCACAGTACGGTGATGAGACTCATAATTCCGTAAGGCCGTATGTCCGTGAATGACGATCCTGGCCAAGGTGGGTCGGAGCCCACTGCAGTCGCTTGAGACCTGTACACACAGTCACTCACCAACACCACTTGCACTTTACAGGAACTTGTCTAGGAGTTATTGCCACTTATCCTGTACAGTCTTGACCTTACTCCATGACTTTGAGTCATTAAGGGAGTTCTGGGAGGCCAGGGTTTCAGACGTGAAGCTTTTCAGGTGTACTGAGAAACCTTTCTATCTTGATGGTGTCCAAGCACTAGTGAAACACTGGCATAAGTGCATTAGTGTAGTGGGGGATTATATAGAAAAAGGCATTTCTTCAGTACTTGGAAAAATATTGACTATTATGACTATTCCACAAAAAAATGCTTGGAAATATCTCACTGTTAATGCCGGTTGTCAAATATAATTTGGGATTCTTGCTAAATTAATTCATTAATTATCATAAGGCCACAACATGGTACTGGAGCTTAAAAGTATGTCACCTACTGTAGGTTAAAAAAAAGGTGAATTTTCATATAACATAATTTTTCATAATACTTATAATAACAAAGGTTGGTCTTGCATCTATTCTGTTGGAATTCTGTTTTGTTAACCTGTTATGGTTTTCTTCTGTTCATGGTTTTGTTTTGTCATAGCCTCTGGTTTAGTTTGTTCATATTTTAGTTGCTTGTGTTCGTTTGTTTGTTTGTTTATCTTTATTAAAACATCAAGTCTTAACCTCTGCAATTATGCCTCGCCTACTACAACCCCACAAATGTGACAGAATTCAAAACTTTCATCGATCTTAACTGTCATTCAGATGAAAGTTGGCCAATTTAGATTTCACATGAAAAGACAGAAACCGGAAATAGTGTTATAAGTGTAAAATGCAAAATTGTAAAGTTATTCCAACATGAATTTGACATGGTTACGGACACTACAGATTTTTCGCTTTTTAAGATTTTACCAAAAACCAAATTAAGAAACAATTTTTACAGCTCATATGATTTTAGAAGCTTGCACCAATTTTAGTATCAATACTTATAAAGAAATATTAATAATTTGCATTTTAAATGATTATTTCATAATTTCATAACTGCACATAATGGCACATATAAAATCATCTCTCCAAAACGGCTGAAGTTAGTAATTTGGGGAAGTTGTTTTAGGGAAGCAAGATTGGTCACTTTCATTTTGCCTCAATTTTTTCACCGTCCTATCCACACATACAACTTGGCGCAAGTTTTATGTGGATGCCCTTCCTGACACAACCTTCCCATTTTATCTGGGCTTGAATAAAACACAAAGAACATAAAAAACAAAACAATTAAACAACAATAATACATACATGTAAATATTCTTTTATTAACACTTGCCTGCCTTTTTGTTTGGTTTTAAAACTATAGAGCAATAATGTTATATTAATTATAATATACAAAAATATAGTTGCAAGCAATGATGAGCGGGCCCAAGCACCCTGCGCCATCGCCATCAGGACACACCAGAAAGACAGCGGGCACTGCTATAAAGGATAAAGCAGTACAAATCATTTAAGTTTTCTTATCACTTCTATTTTTTTGCAGATTCTTGGACTGACTGCTGAAACACTGTAAAAAGTATTGTACCTTACTGATCTGCATTGTGGCTGCTAAGCAGTATGTTATATTTTCACTCATTGCATTTATTATTCATCCATCCATCCACCCATCCATCCATCCATTTGTAATCCAACTAGGAACCGTGGAGGCCAATGGTGGCTATTATATTTATTCCTATTATACAACTTTGGAAGGACCTCCGATCAACATTCAAGAGCAATTTGGGAATTGGCTAATGTCTTTGGCATGTCTTTTGGAGGAAACCAGAGTGTCTGGAGGAAACCCACCAAGCAGTGGAAGAGCAATCAAACTCCACCAGGGTACAACCTGGACAGGGTGCCAATCCATCGCAGGGCACACACATACATACACACACTCACAGGCTCATTAACACACTACGGGCAATTTGGGAACGCCAATTAGCCTAACCTACTGTACATGTCTTTGGACTTTGAGAAGAAACTGGAGTATCTGGAGGAAACCCACCAAGAATGAGGAGAACCTGCAAACTCCATGCACACAGAGATGGGAATCGAACCCGGACATTGAAGGTGCCAGGCAACATTACTAACCACGAAGTTGGAACTGGACTAGAGGAAGACCAAAGAGGAGATTTATGGATGTAATGAGAGAGGACATGAAGTTAGTTGGTGTGAGAGAAAAGGATGCAGAGGATAGGGTTAGATGGAGACAGATGATTCGCTGTGGCGACCCCTGAGAGGGAACAGCCGAAAGACAAAGAAGAAGATATCATATATCATATTATATTATATATTGTCTCATATATCATATGATATAAATGACATATATGTCATAAAATGTATCATTATATTATGTAATATTATATTATATTATATTATGTTATATTATTAGTGGTGCTTGTGAAGCGAAGGGTTATTATTACAGGCTTATTATTCTTTTTCTTCTTCTGTACAAAATTTTGCCGTGAGGTGTCAAATTGTGCGGCGCTTTTGGGAATAGTGTGCTATGACTTTTCTAAGGGGTGGGCGGTCCCAAAAAGTCCCACAGACTTAACACTGAGACTATAGCTATGTATAAGATGCCACGCCAAGCACCACTCACATTTTCTTCAGGAAATGTACCTCTCTAGTATTATATTATATTATATTATATTATATTATATTATATTATTTTTTACAATGCACTACTATTTTGTGGAACGGTTTATAAAAAAGTATAATAAGAGACAAAGTAAACTAATAAAAGCCTCCATTAGTGTAGAGATCAGAAGGCCGAAGTAGATCGACGTGTCTAAACTCTATTTCCGGGCTAGAGTGTCCGGATCGATTCGCTCTGTGTTCCTCAGCTTTTCCTGTTCGTTACGCTGAAAGTGTGTGGCAGACCTGAGCAATCGATCCCAGCTGACTCTGCTCGGCTCTCTACATCCTGATCTGAACACGGAAAAGCCTAAATAAACAGTATATAATCACACCGCGCAGCTCCTCGGGTAGGAGTCTCACTGAACCAGGAGATTTAGGGTGAGCGGAAAAGGTAAACGCGTTGAGTGAAAGAGGAGAGGAGAACCTGAGATAAGATAAGATAACGCGTCGTGTTTGTGTCGTAAGACTTCGGCTCGCTCGCTAAATGTCCGCCACCGGCGCTTCACCCGCCGCCTCCCCGGGCTCGCGGCTCTCCGCTCCGGCCGCGGGGATGTCGGTGTTCCGCTGGCTGGAGGTTCTGGAGAAGGAGTTCGATAAGGCGTTCGTGGATGTGGATCTGCTGCTGGGGGAGATCGACCCGGACCAGGCCGACATCACGTACGAAGGCCGGCAGAAGATGACCAGCCTGAGCTCGTGTTTCGCGCAGCTCTGCCATAAAGCACAGACCGTCTTTCAGCTCAATCATAAACTCGAGGTGAGGGATTATTAGCTCTTATATAATACTTACATCTGGCTCATCTTACAATCTTCTCCACTGTCCACTGTAATCCACCCCAATTTACTCAATCTACTCTCAAATTCACCCACATTCTTCCCAATTCACCCCAATTTGCCCAAATCTACTTCAAACCCACCCCATATCCACTCCAATCTACCCCCAAATCCACCCCGATCCTTCCCAATCTACCCCAAATCCACCCTGATCCTTCCCAGTCCACTTCAAATTCACCCACATCCACTTCAAATTCACCCCAATTCACCCACATCCATCCCAATCCATTTCTGATTCACCCAAGTCCACCCCATCCTCCCCTATTTACCCCAATTCTCCCATATCCACTCCAATCTACCCCCAAATAACCCCCAATACACTTCAAATCCACCCCAATCTACCCCTAATTCACTCAAATCCAAACATATTTTTCCCAATTCAGCCAAATCTGCTTCAAATCCACTCCAATCTACCCCCGAATCCACCTCAGTCCTTCCCAGTCCACTTCAAATTCACCCCATCCACCCATATACGCCCGAATCCACTCCAATTATCTCAAATACACACGATCCTTCCCAATTCACCCCAAATCCACTTCAAATCCACCCCCAAATTCACCCATCCTCCCATATCCATCCCAGTCCATTTCTAATTTGCCCAAATCCACCCCATCCTCCCCAATTTACCCCAAATCCACCCTATCCTCCCATATCCACACCAATCTATTCCAAATCCACCACCATCCTCCCCAACCCACCCATATCCTCCCCCATTCACCCAAAACCATCCCAATCCACCCCAGTTCTTCCCCAGTCCTACCTAATCCACACAAATCCTCCCCAGTCTTCCCCCCCAAAATTTATTTGGATAATATATTGTATTATATTTTAGAAAACACCCGACCCTATTGTCATATACTTTTTAAAAAAATTTTATTTCCATAATGCGATTACATCATATCATACATAATAAATCATATACGAGGTGGTAGCAGAAAGTTTAGGGATTAGCTCTGTTTGTATGCTCATTTTTTTCACCGTATGTCCTCCCCCTCAAATGCCTTAAAACCTGTCAGTAGAATTCGCTGTTGGCGGTCTGGCACCTGGCGACGAATTTTCAATGCACAATACCGCAAATGTTGAAAAACATGATGAGCGTGCACTCGGTCGAGCTGCCTCCCTAATCCCCTCGCCAATCCTCCCAGTCCACCCCACTCAATCCTCCCAGCATTATTCTGGGCCTAGTGATGGACTGAGCATAATTATTTTTATTAAGTAAGAGTAAATAACATTAAAAACTTCACTCATGTCATATCAGTTCTAGTTCTAATTGTCTTAATTGCAAAATTTAAACAAACCTGTCTAACTGGTCGAGGTGTCATTATTCCAAGTTGTTTTTTTTCTTCTCTTCTGCGTCATCAGACGTCAGTATTGTGCATTGTGATCCTTCCTGTGTGTGTGAGAGTGAGTAAAAGAAAAAGTTGTTGGTGACTTTGTAACCATGCTCTGTTTTGTATCCTCCGTGATGCCTATCTCTTTCGTGACCCAGCATTAAACACAACAGTTTTTGTCCCACTCCGTCCCCCAAACTTTGAATCATTTCATCATGGATATCATTCAAAAACATTACTGAGGAAATTCAACAACATACATATATAAATATATAAGTATAGTCTATTTGTACCGAAAATAAAACGGCGATACCTACTCTCCCATATGATGATAATCTATAATCGTAATTAACCTTCTTTTCCGACATGTGACGCGAATGATGCCTAGACAGAGACCATAAGTAATGGGGTTGGGCCGGTCATATCGCCTTATGCCCTGAGCATTTTAAACAGGATTCGCTGGTTTAGTAAGATGAGGCTACGGAACCAGTTCAATCTGAGTCTCTTCATTCTGGGAACTGAATCGTCAGGATCTTACAGTATGTTCTCCCTGGACAATCAGTTCACACCTTCAGTCACCGCCCGCAGCGCATCGGATTAACTCCAATTAAAAAAAAGCAACTGTCCTTTTCCCTTCACATTTTCCCATCAGAGGAATTCGTCCCTTTCTCTCCGCACAGGCGACTCAGGTGCTTGTTCAGTCGCTTCTTATTTCAAGACCGGACAACCAAAAATCCTCCCAATTCACCCAAATCCTCCCCAATTTGCTAAAATCCACCACATCCTCCCATATCTACACCCAACTCACTCAAATCCACCTTTATCCTCCCCAGTTCACCCAAAACACTTCAATTCATTTGCATAATGTGATTACATCATATCTTATCATATACATCATATATGAGGTGGTATTAAAAGGTTTTGAGATTAGCTCTGTCTACACCTCACTACTGTGCACCATTTGTACTCTGCAGCTGCACAGCTTGTTTACTCCCACACCTCTTCCACTTTCCCTGCATTGACTTCCTGTAGATGCTCCGCATCAAATTCAAAACACTGATGCTCGCTTACGAAGCTAAAAACGGCCCAGCTCTCACTTACCTCAAAGCTCTAACCACACCACACCACACCACGCACCGTACCGCACCGCACCACACCGCACCACACCATGTTCCCTCCGATCCTCCAGCACTGCTCCACTGGTCCCACCATCTCCCAGAGATCACGGAAGACCTTCATCAAGACGGTTTTCTGTCTCCCAGGTGGTGGAACGAACTTCCTCTAGTCTCAGTGACGGCTGAGTCACTGGCCATGTTTTAGTGTTGACTAAATACCTGTTTTTCCCAACGGCCCAAAACAGCGCACTAATCTTGAAACTTTTTGACGCCACCTCGTAAGATCATCTTTAACTTTAACGAAACAGACTGGTTGACAAACGAGTCAATGTTTTTCTGTTGCACAACCCAGGGTTTATTTTCACAGTGATTGTGACTAATCCTGCGCACTTCTGCCGTCATTATTGTTTTTACGTGTTTATTTACTTTTTTCCCCAGTTAGATGCTAATTGCTGCTTTGTTGCTGATTTCGTATATGACACTAAATTGCTAATGAACTTTTATTGTTTATGTAAGACATGCTGTAAATATGCAGTGGAGCTAGAGTAGAGTATGCGGTTGCACCATCCCTCTGTTGTTGATTAGTTTCCTATAATGCCACACCCGATGGTGGTTTATTTCTAGCTTATCGTGAAGCCCCATCTCTAATGCCTGCCTTTGTTTTGTCTGAAGAATGTCCCTCAGTCATGTGTCCCGCTTTCTGCCCACAACTTCCCAAATTTCTTGAAAAAATGAATACGGTTGTTGCACAAGCGTGAAAATTAGCATGACTTTTCAAACTCTGCAGGAAGACGGTGTGTAATGTTATAATTGGCTGTTAGCCTACACGTGAAGATCTACACGTCTCATCTGCGCTCTCTCAGCCTGATTATTTAGCAATGGAAGAAGTCTCAGAATCAGGACCACAAGCCGATAAGGACAGCTAATGGCTAAGCGTTAAATCACTGGGAGGCGATTAAACCCAGGAAATGCCACGAAGGATCTGTTACTATTAACAAATGTCCAACCTTGACTAAAATATTTATGCAGTGGTATATCAGAAGTATTTTAAAAATCATGAGTGCTTTAGGGAATCCAAATCATGAGCTTTATGGTGAGATGAAGTGCAGAGATTAATAGCTTTAATCCTGGTATGAAATCTTGACGCCGAACTAACAGATGCTCAGGATGTTCAATTTAAACTAGATGTCATCGTGTCCCGTGTCTCCTCCTTTTATCAAATCTGCCATGTTGGAAATCACTCACAGGGGTGTAGACTAGTTTTATAAAAAACCTCCCTAGAACCGTATAATATAATTTTTTACTATAATTTTTTTTTTTTTAGAGAGAAACTGAAAAGCATGAGTGCCTTTCCTGTATATTTACCTGTTATGACCAAATTCCCAAAGCACCCTTAACACTTTTCCACCAAAGTGAACAAGGCGCTAGTTCATATCTGGTACCAGTGCCGGTTCAACCATAGTGAACCCTTTAAACCTTTAAACCTTTGTTTATCCATGTCATTACGTCACTGCGTACGTCCGTGTACGTCTTCACTTTCCCAACAGTGCCAGCAAAACTAATGTTAACGGTAACGGCTAAAGAAATGTGGGAACGATTTAGTTCAGCTTGATGCTGAGATGGATGTTGACCTTAACCAATCACGGTTTCGGCTAAGGCTGGGACCGCCTACCTTATATAGCATACAGCGACAAATAAATATATGTGGAAATGTGGAAATGCAGAAATCAATGTATTTAAAAATGCGGAAAATCTAAATACAAAAATACGTAAATGAAGAAATGTGGAAATTCAGAAATAAATAAATCTTGAAATATGTTAATAAACAAAGGTAGGAATACATTTAGCAATTTTCCAGGGTATATTGTATTTATGTATTTATTCATTACTATATTTACTTATTTATTCACATTATTTATTTATAATCATGTCATGTTTAGTCGTGTATGTGTGTGTATGTACTGTGTGTGTGTATGTGTTTATATTGTATTAATGTATTTATTTATTTATATATTTACTTATTTATTCACACATTTATTTATTTATAATTATGTCATGTTTAGTCCTCTGTGTGCGCGTGTGTGCGCGTGTGTGCGCGCGTGTGTGCGCGCGTGTGTGCGCGCGTGTGTGCGTATGTGTGCGTATGTGTGCGCGTGTGCGTATGTGTGCGCGTGTATGTGTCTGTGCGTATATATTGTATTTATGTATTTCTATATTTACTTATTTATTCACACATTTATTTATTTATAATTATGTCATGTTTAGTCCTGTGTAGGTATGTATGTATATTTTTATTTATTATTATTTTTTTTAATGATTACATTATATGGAGTGTCTGCCATACAGGTCCCTGTGTGTAAGATGTCACTATGGAATCCGTAATCATTTAATTGTTACTTTACCAAACGTAGTGAATCATCTATAGTGAACATGCAGCTGATATCTTCATATTGTGGTTGTATTTCATATAGAGCTGACCAGAGGAACAACTGATTGGTACAATAAATTGATCACAATTGGACTCCGCAGTCCCTAGTTGGACTACAGAGGTTCCTACTGTATATGCTACTGTATTTATAAAATCTATATGCTTCTAGTGTTACAAAAATATTAAAATTTCATTTTTTTTTTTTTTTTTTTGATGAACACTGCCTCGGATATGAGCTCGACCTGACACTCGTTCACTCATTATGCTTTTGCGTTATAATTATCTAGGGTTGTTCTCTCACTCTCTCTCTCTCTCTCTCGTCTAGGCTCAGCTGGTGGATCTGAAGTCCGAGCTCACGGACGCGCAGGCGGAGAAGGTCGTGGTGGAGAAGGAGGTCCATGAGCAGCTGCTCCAGCTTCACGCTCTTCAGCTCCAGCTCCACGCCAAAGCGGGCCAGACCGTCGATTCCAGCTCCATCAAAGACAGGATGGTGTGCAGCCTGTTCTTCACTCCGTTACGACTTATTGGCTTGTTAGAAGGAACAGTTATTGTGTTTGAGTTAAATTAGAGACATCTCTGTCCTTATAGTTTTATAATTATAAACTATTTATATTCGTATTATTTTCTTTACGACTAGGCAAATATTCCAGTAGGTGCAGATGTTGATTCTGCATTCACGTCATCTAAAATGTCTGTTTATCGATCCGGTTTTATCCGGGCGGAAGAAAAACGAAGCAGACTTTATTGCTCAAAGGTGGCGTTATTACAACGAAAGGATTACCTAAAAAAAAATCATCATGTCTCCAAGCATTAGAAAATATAAAAACAGATCATCCAACAATTGTGGAAATCCTAACCAAGTTATCATTCTTAGAAGCCAATAATTTTAACGTAATGTTTTGTTGGACAGTCAGGTAATGAGAGAGCAGACAAAACTGCCAAAGAAGCATTATCTAAAAAAAAACAATCAAATGCTTTATACCCTTCACAGATTTAAAAAAACTATTTTAAATGAATACATCAAAAATAAATGGCAACCACAATGGGACCAATAATAAACTATATGAAATAAACCCAGATGTTGGATCAAGACACACATTTCCTTTTAAAAGTCGCTGGGATCAAGTGACTTATACAGGATGCAGGATAGGACACTCAAAAGCAACACACACACTTTTACTGTCAAGAGAAAATCCACCACAATGTTCATCACGCAGAACCCATCTGTCCGTCAAACATATTTTATTTGACTGTAAATCATTTACTCCTTTAAGGAACTTGTTTTATTCTGTTGACACTTAAAAAAAAAAAAAAAAAGTTTTTAAACAAGTAAATCCAAATGTAGTTTTAAAGTTCTTAGAATAAAATTAATTTTAAACATCTTATATAGTTTTAATATTGAATAACAAAAATGCTTCTCGCCATGAATATAGCCATAGAAGCTGGCATGGCGTTAAAAAAGAAAGAAAGAAAGAAAGTGGCGTTATTACATCATCATAAGTAACCCAAGTACAAGCACTACACAGAGAGAGAGAGAGAGAGAGAATGACAGACTGCTTTTAAATCATACAACATGAATAAACCAACAAATTGTGAGAACCAAAGCCTTTCATCTTTAATGCATATAAAGTAAAATAGTTTCTGAGCTTTGTTAAAAAAAAGAAAAGAATGATTTGGATTGGTCGTCTTAAATACTGTATATAATCAGAGCCCAATGTGAAATGTACAGTCTGAATCTACGGCACATTGTTGTTTTATTCCACGCTATAGGAAATGTCCAGGCCTGAAGAATCAATACTGTAGTTCTTAAATGGAAAAGTTTGTGGCTTCGCAGCCAGTTGGAGAGAATGCAAACTCAGTGGTTCAGTCTCTCCTTTATTGTTCTTGTTCTCCAGAACAATAATAATAAAGAACAAGAACAAGCATTTTTTATTTTTTTATTTTTTTTGTCCCAAGGGTGTCCAAACATTTGCACGAAATCCTGTCAGTCATGAATAAGATTTCACGTTTAAAGAGACTTTAGTCCCGTATTCGCCGGTGGATCTCCTCCCGATCGTGTGATTGCTCCTAATCCTGGCCGTGTAATCTAAGCCTCCTGTTTAACTGCTCTGTGTCTCTTCTGTCTCACTGGACTAAGTGTAAGATGAAGCCCGAGCGATTACTACAGTTCTGCTTTTTACCTCACTGACCCTGAAATCACTGCCTTTCTAACCTTTGACCCTCTGTGTTTCTCTCCTTGGCTCTAAGCCTGTTGCCTCCGTGGAGGACATGGTAAGTGCTCTGCGTCTACCTTTGTGTTTTCCCCCCAGTCCATGTCTCTCTCTCTCTCTCTCTCTCTCTCTTTGTGCTATCTGTGCGGGTGGACTTGTCTTAACCCCAGGTGCTTTATATGCTGGTTTTTGTTTCTTTGTTTTGGCCTAATAGACTCATTACTGACACACTGGTTTGGATTTTAAGTTCTGTTTAAAGTTGGATATGGGCAATTTTCTTAAAAAAAAAAAAAAAAACATCCTAACACGAAGTGGAGTCACTATTACTACCGCAAAAAAGTTTATATTTTTATAATTTCTTACAGAATGATGACTGTTATATATTTATTTATTAAAGAATGACACATTGCTTTGTAGAACATCAATGAAACCAGTAATCACAGTAGCAATAAGCTGCTATGGAGCTCGAAACGTGGTGGTATCAAAAAGTTTTGAGACTAACTTTGTAACACGCCAACAGATGGCAGCACGAGGCTGCACGCACCGTCACAGGGAGCACCGAGCTTCATAAGTCAGCGTGCCAAAAGACATCGTCCTGTGTACATCTGTGTTATTCTGACCACGTGGTAACGTAACCACGTGCGCCATTTCATCATGGACAGCAAGTCAGAACAAAGAGTGATTGAGAAATTCTCTGTGAAACCCGGCAAATCTTTCAACCACAATGACGTTTGACATGATCCAGCGAATTAACGGCGATGCTGCAGCAAGCGTGTTTTGCGTGCCGCATGCACTTCAAGAGCGGAAGAACATCACTGGAAGAGATGTGAGACCTCAACCGAGTGCATGCTCAACATCTTTTTCGATATTCACGGCATTGTGAATTCGTCCTGGGGGCCAGACCATCAACAGCGAATTCTACTGCCAGGTTTTAAGATGTCTGAGGGAGGACGTACAGCGAAAGCCACTGAATGTGTGCCATGTGAATCTCAAAACTTTTTGATACCAACTCGTACTTTTTTCATTGTGGGAAAACAACAAATAATCAGCTTTGCCTCAAAGTTTTGTTCATCTAGAAAAGAAATCCCTATATACACTACCAGACAAAAGTTCGGACACACCTTCCAACTCATTTGTCTTTCCTGATCTTTATTTCTTTCTACCCTGTAAAGCAATACTGAAGGCGTTTATCCAGGATATTCACTAATCTCCTTTGAACAGTTGATATTGAGATGTATATCTGCTACTTCTGCTCTGTAAAGCTTCATAACGGCTCTAATCTGGGGCGCTGGTTGTTAATTGGTGATTTCTGAGGCTGGTGACTCTAAATGGACTTCTCCTCTGCAGCAGGGGTAACATTTGGTCTTGCTTTCCTACGAAGGTCTTCATGAGAGACAGTTTCATCATGGAGCTTGATGGGTTTTCCAAATGCACTTGACGATACTGTTCTTCTAGCAAGAACTGTTTCAGAACAGCCGGCTTTCGTGTCTTAAAAAAAGAAAAACAGTTGATTGTTGTTGTAACTGACTAATTCCATATGTGTTTTCGTGCTTTTGTGCTAGAAACACACAACAAAACAAACAAACAAACAAAACAACAACAACAAAAAAGAACTAGATGTGTCCAAACTTTTGATTGCTACTGTATGCAAAACTAAAATGCAACATTTATTGGTAATATTTAGTTGTACAGATACGTCTCCAGTTTGTGTTTGAACAATAAACAACCTGAGGGGAAAAACAAACAAACATTGTTTTTAGTTTTGAAATTGGCTGGGGTTTAAACAAGTTGGTTAGATTTTCCCTCTAATGTGACCTCATATAAGAAGAGCCCCTCCCCCAGCTTATTCTCTAGTGCGGTTGGCTCAGCGGTAGCTCATTTACATAAACACTGAAAAGGCATGTTCAGAAACACGGAGGAGGAGTGAAATGGAGAAATCTTGCAATATTAAATAACTACATTATCTCAACTGGAGCATAAACACACTGAGACTTGTGTTAACTAAAAAAAAAAAAAAAAAAAGTAAAATATGAGACCTTTAAAATAAATCTGGGCTCCGTTAAAGTTTCTGTAAACAAGTTTTTATGATAGAAATGTTCATGTATTAAAGACAAAACATGTAATAACAACCTGTAAAATTATCATTATTATATTATTATTATTAATTAGTCAATATGACCTATTCTGACCAATCAGATTACAGAATTAATTTATTTTAATTTATAACTTTATTACAGGTTTGTTAGTGTGTGAGTCGAGCATGTTATCCTCGAAAGCTCACTAATGAGGAAAGTGTGCAGTTGGTAGGACACTTTACAAATCAACATGTTGCAAATAATAAAACAAAAATCATAATAATAAATTTAAGTGAAAATTGCCCATAACACACTTTAAATATTTCCGAAAGGCTCAAAAAAGTGTTATAATCCTGCAGTTGTGCTTATTAGGTCATCATTTGTTGTGGATTAATGTGTGTGTGTGTGTGTGTGTGTGTGTCTATTGTGTGAATAGTGGGCTAGTAGTCTAGTTCGTGTAGTAGGTGTGTGTACGAGTTTGTGCGCTTGTGCTTTTGACAACCGTGACTCTACTACACTAACACTGTCTCTGTGTGTGTGTGTGTGTGTGTGTGTGTGTGTGTGTGTGTGTGTGTGTGTGTGTTTTTACACTTCAAGTCATAAATAA
>JAQKPX010000020.1:16184847-16197106 GCA_030068255.1 Clarias angolensis
TCTCTCTCTCTCTCTCTCTCTCTCCATGCCTTATGACACATATGACTATCTGGAGCAGTGGGAACTATTTTATTAAATTGTTTACTGATTTATCTGGCAAAAGTAGACAGAAAGTCCATATCGATAGTGATAATACACTGGTCATGATTTAATTAGAATGGTTTTGTGTTTTCTGTACACTGGAGTCACTTTATTAACACAGCAGGCCCTTGACATCAGTAATAACATACACACAGGGAAGGTAACAATGAAAAGCCAAAGGTTCCTAATGTGTTATGGAATCTTTCTTCAAAAAAACAAAAAAAAACAAAAAAAAAACAAAGGTCCTGCTCAGATGCTAAAGGCTGCCTTGTGGAAATGCCCAGGTAGGATTATTAATGAAAAACATCAACCTTGTCCCAGTTATTATGCTCACACATACTGCATGTGGTGCACAGTGTAAAAATAAAATAAAAATAAAATAATAATAATAAAAAAATAGAAAACAGGTTACTTCTAAGCACTGGTTTAAATGCATTGATATTTAAAATATTTCAATAAATACTTTAGAAGCATTTAGTACATGCACGTCTGTTTTTTTTTTCCCTCTGTTAATGCAACAGGTCTGTGTATGAGAAAGGTAAACAGTTCCGTTAGCATGAAGACAGAAAAAGCAGATCAATACCGAGCTCTCCTCAAGACTGAAAAAAAAAAAACTTTACAAGGTAATATGTTCAAATACCCCACTGGGATTGGTCACACTGGTCACATGGGCTGCGTTTACACGCAGAGACTTACGTCTAGACGAATTCAAGCTGAACTCAGACGCTTATTTATTTATTTACTTACTTACTTACTTTCTCAATCGTAGATGCCTTTATAGTAATGTGTACTGCTGATGACAAAATCACCATATTTGTGCAATATTACTATGAGGTGATATTAAAACCAGAAATATTCTATATATAATGTATGTTTTTTTAAATAAAATAAATTTTTTTTTTTTTTTTTAATGATTAAACTTTCTAGTTACGACGGTGCGTCCATACTGTACATTCCAATATTCCAAATACATTGAATTTTAGAACTATAACTTAATAGTTTAATAGTCTAATACTACTTGGTTGATTATCTTTATTGGATAGCAGTTAATTTCGGATTGGATCAATAAAACTTTTGTCACTTTTGCTGATTTGATGTGTTTTACATGCTATGCTATAATAGATATATTTCTATTATCTATAGTCATATTTTATTGAAATCACTGCTACACTCGCCAACGTATTAACAGCCCATGAACCTAATAAGATCCAATAGTAACAAAAGTCTGAAGCTTTTAATGTAATCATTTCACAAACCTAATAGATTTCCCATAAACATAATATTACATTTGTGGGACGTTAATACAGATTTAAAATTTAAAGGTTTTTACCCACAATTGTAACAAATCCCTGCAATTGTGATAGCTGTTTATTATGTTTATCGGATTATTACATTATTAAGGTTAATTTTTGTGTTCTTAATTTTTACCTTTGTGGGCTCTTATTATGTCAGTGTGTGTTACAAACCCGATTCAATTTGGGCCAAAACTCTTACTTTTTTGTTTTAAGTCTTTTTCCTTTTTTGAACTCGACCTGATTTATGTTATGATTGTTTGAGGCCCAAATATGGCATCACACATGAAAACAATTTCACTTTCCTGTCTAATTGATTACAATATTTTTCATTAAGTGAAGTCCTACAGAAATATTTGTATAAAATTCATTTAATTTTAAATTAAGTATATCAGCCAAAACTGGTGCTAAAAAGTGTTTCGCCTATGGGTTACATAAGATTTTTTTAAAATAATATTTAATGTTTCTTATCTCCTGATCCATGCTTTGCTTTTTTTGTAAATATGCACACACATTTATATTTTTATCAGATAAAAAAAACACATTTGCTAAATACAGTTTCATATCCTTTTATGTCTGTAGTGTCCGCAACTTCTCTATTTTTATTAATTAAATCTTTCAACGATCTTAATTGTCATTCAGATGGAACTCGGCCAATTTAGATTTCACATGAAAAGACATAAACCTGAAAAATGATAAATTGTTAACATATTGCAACATGAATTTGACATGGTTACGGACACTACATATATATATTTTTCTACTTCTTAACCTTTTGCCAAAAAACTAATTTAAGCAACAATTTTTACAGGTCATATGCTTCTAGAAGCTTACACCAATTTTAGTATCAATACTCATAAAGAAATATGAATAATTTGCATTTTAAATGATTATTGTTTGAAGCGTTACAGTATAACGACCACATAAAATCATCTCTCCAAACTTCAGAAGTAGCTTCTTTAGCCACACACATTTTCTATAATTTATATGCATAACATAAAAAAAAAAATCAGCACCTGTGTTTTGGCCAACAAGTTTAGCTGACAAGTTTATCCGGAGTGAAATGTAAACCTGATCTTTTGTAGTATCGCACTTTTTAAAAGTGTGTTTTAAGATCATTTTTTAGTCGAGATATACTGTACAGTAAAGCATGTCTTATCTTTTAATTAAAATTTTCCAAATTCTAAACATTTCCAGGTTGAAATGTAAATGAAAATGATTTTTATTATTTTTTTTAAACATGTTCTTGGAATTTAAAAAATATACATTTTAAAAGAGAAACAAATAAATAAAATAATAATCGCTAGAGAACAAGTGGGCATAAACGTAGAGAAATGAGATATTTATTGTCATTCAAGTTAAAGAGTATGGAGTATAGAGCAGAATGAAACAGCACTGGCCTTGGTGCACATAAAAACCCGTGCGGTTTGATGACGATTCTTTTTTAGATTTGGAAGTTCTGGGGCTGCGTGTAAACCAGCCTACTGAGGCAGTGACGACTGAAACCCGAACAGCAGGTTTTTTTGGCTGCGTGTTCACAACAAAGAGCCGACTTCACATTCGGACAAGTCCGGTATATACAGCAACAATGCAACTGTGTGTGTGTGTGTGTGTGTGTGTGTGTAGGTGTCTGTCCATCTGCCGGCACTTCAACTCTTCAAATGTCAACTCTTCCCCTTGTTTATCCTAAACTCACAAATCACTTGTTTCCACGCGGGTTTGTTTAACAAAACGTTCCTTTTATTAGAAGAAGAGAAAAAAAAAAAACTCCGAGCCGAGAAGCAGTGCAGAGCGACGCTGTGATTGTGTGTGTCCTGAGCTCCAAGCCAGTTGTTGATGACAGCTGTCGAGAGCAATATAGATAGAGTCAAGTGGCTTCAAATAGCCTCCGGTCTCTTCGCTAATATACAACAACAGAGAATGCTGCTCTCTCATCAGAGTCTACTGTTTCTAAAAAAAAAAATAAAAAAAAGTCGCAATACGACCCTGTCCTGTCTTCGACGCTGGATGTGGTCCCTGCTGTGAAGGACGTTCCGATGTGTCTCAGTTCTCACGCGTCCCAGAATGAAGCGCTTGTTCGTCTTTTTTATTTCTCTCCGACATGTGTCTGCTTCGGAGAGAACAGTTGCCGGTCACACCACAATACCGGCGTGTATTTCTGGACGGCCTTCCCTCCAACATGTCTCTCTCTCTGTCTCTGTCTCTCTGGATCTGTCTCTGTCTCTGCTGCCAAAGCCTTTAGGTTTATCCACTGTGGTGCGATTTCAGCTCAGGATGCCGCCGCTGCAGAGTGTGTAGCGCCGAGCTGCAAGTGAGATCACAATCTGTTACAGGGAAGAAGATGAAGAAGAAGAAGACGAAGAAGAAGAAGAAGAAAAAAAAAAAAAAACACGACAAGCCTGCTGTGACCTAAGCACAAGGCACAGACAGACAGAGATCAGCCGAAGCTGGAGCAGGCAGGCAGGCAGGCAGGCAGGCCACTAAAACCAGTACAAGTCCTTGGTTTTATCCTGGTTTTGCAGACCTGAGAGAAAAACAGCAAGACAAGAAGAAAAAAAAAGGAGGGTAAGAAAAAAAAAAGTCGAGAAGGAAGAAGGAAACAAACGAGCTCTGAAGTGGGAAAAAAGTGTGAAAATAAAGGCATGAAAAAGACGTTTATATACAGTAGGCTAGGGTTTTTTTCTTTTCTTTCAGATAACACAACAGACCTGACCTTGACTTACTAGAGATACATAAAAATGTATTATTTATAATAACTACTCCAACGGCAAAAAAAAGGAAGACGTAAAAGCAGATAACATACTGTATAAATCTATATGAATTCTGGGAAGCTGCTTTGTTGCAATGTCGGTACTGAACCGTGCTACATAAATCCAACTGAACTGAAAGCTAATACAAAAAATAAGCGTTCATAAGAATAAAAAAAAAAAATGTATATATATATATATATATAAAGAATATGTATTTCTTTTTTGGTGTACAATCACAGCACTGGACATTTCTGTTCGTATCTGTAGGATATCGGTTTTTGTATAACATCCGTGAATGATGTGTAACAAGTACAAGGAATAATCTCACTTATAATAAAAGCTCATCTTTATAGACTGTAAATATTCTTTTAATATGCACAATTTTGTATAGCGACAATAAAGAATGTTGAATAGCGCACATGCCGACTCAGTCAGAGTGATGTCACTGCTATACAAGTATATGGGAATACATGAGGACTTGTATACATGAGTATATGAGCATGCATTAGAACTGAATACGTATTATCTTATATATATATATATATATATATATAAGATAACAATTTAGCAGTAAAACATGAATGTGTTTTCATGCACAATGATGTTTATTTGATTTTTTTTATTAGATTTTTTTTTTGTAGAGAACAGTTATGGATTTGTAAATGAAACAAGGACTTTGTGTTACCAGGGCAATCTCGTGGCCTTGATGGCACCTTAACTCTTCAGTTTAGATTTATTTTTTACTTTTTTTGTTTTGCTTCCTATTTACAAAGAACTGACGCTCTCAAATTAAACTGTATAATATTTTACCAACTTGCTATAACTTTAGTTTTTTTTTTATGTCCCTTTGAGAAATTCACCTCGAAATGTTTTTCGTGACCTTCATCGTTTCTCACCTGCGTCCACGTTCAGGCTGAGGCTCTGTCCCATGTCCGATCCCGTCCCGGTGAAAGGTCCGGTCCACGCCGAGCTTGCTGGGTCGCTCTTGCTGATGTCACACGGCGATGGTCCGGGAGCGGGCACTGTGGACGGTGGCAGTCTGTGCGGCCGTACCGAGGGAACTAGGAGAGAGCTGTACCGCGGGTCAAAGTGCGTCCCGTACATGTCGTGCACCGAGGGCCGAGGGTAAGCCGAGCTCTGGGCGCCGAGCGGGTACGGATGATGGTGGTGGTGGTGTGTTGGGTGCCAGGATTCCGGCGCCGCCTGGTGGAGGTGGCTGTGTAATGAGGCGCTGGAGTACGGGTCACCAGGGAAGGGCAGGTCAGAGTGCGACGCGCCCAGAGCGGTGCTTAAAGATGCCGTGACTGACGGCTGGTATGCGCTGTTCCAGAAAGAAGGAGGGAAACTGCGCTGGCTCATTGGGAATGATCCGTCTGGGGGAAGCGAGATGGAAAACAATGATATGATAAGTCCATATTTATTTACAACGTTAACATGAGATCTTGATGTTTTGAATTTGAGCATAAACACACAATAATGATGATGCAAAGACGAAAAGTTTCATGAAAATCACTTTGCTTCAAAAATTCAATATGTTACAAGCGATCATAAGTTGCTTTTTTTGGTTTAGTTTTTTTTGGATTATTTTTCATCCTTCTTAATGATAAACTGAATTAGCTGCCATATTTAAGAGCTCGACACCAGACAGAGAAGTATGTTTTCTGTTTATCCAACTTGATGAAGTGATTAAAATGACATTAGTGGGATAATTGGAAGAAGAAGAAAAAAATCACTATAACTTTATTACCATACCAAATTATTCTAATGATCCTAGTTTTCAGCTTTTATCCTACACTGGCCATGTTATTTTTTTTTTTAGAAGTTCTTCTCAATCAACGAGAAAAATTGCACAGGAACTTCACAGCACAAACACCATTGCGTACCTTTCCAGGACGCGGCCCCTCGTGAGCTTTTGTTGCCGCTGGCTGAAGCAGGGCCGTAGCTGCTGGTCTGGCTCAGGGCACGGCTGAAGTGCTCGTCCACTACTGAGCTGATGTCTCCCTGGAAGTAGGTGAAGAGGACGCATCGTGAGCTGATGTACTCAGCCTCAGGGGGCTGCTCCTTCTCCGGCGCACAGTCCTCCTCTTTAATAGTGGGCGCAGGATGGCTGGAGAAAGAGTTCGCTCCACTTACGGGTTCTTCTTGCATTTTCGAATAGAAAGCCAATTTCTGAAACAACACAAACAGGAGTCATTATTATTATTATTATTATTATTATTATTATTATTTCTTAGAATATTTTAGAAACAAGCTTTTGAGTCAGGCATATCATTTTGAACACTTTCACCAAATTAAACAATGAAAATCTATATGAATTGATATTTTCAATAAGATTTCTTTACATACTTTCTTTTCACAAAAGCAAAATCCAGCTCTGGAACCCAGTACATGCATGTTGCGTGAGCTCTCTGAAACTTGACACTTTTCTCACTATTTCAAATATGAACACCAGCCCTGCGTTCAAACACGCATGTGCATGTGTGTGTTTGCTGCGAGAGGTTTGAAGAAAGTGCAAAAGCTTTAAACAGGCCGTTACCGTTACCATACAGGTAAGTGACCAAGAGCAAGGAAGGATTTCAGTGATCACATTTCTACATTTCTACTCTCTTTAATCTTGCTCTCTTTTCTTTTTTTTTTTTTTTAACCCAAAACAGTGGCACTGGCGCGCACACACACACACACACACACACACACACACACACACACAGACTCTTGAATTGTGTAAGATGTTTAAAATCAAAGAAGAAATATACAGTACAATGACATAAATGGTTCAAGTGAGATGATTAAATACTAAAAAAAAACAGAATGTACTCTACAGGGGGAAAAGTAAACCAGCATGCACATGTGTACCCGGGTTGTTTGTAGTAAACGCTACAAAATAATAATTTTTGATAGATTTTGATACATTTGTGAGCATGGATTTTACATAAAGTTTAAAAACATTTTAACTTCACAATACCTTTAAATATTGTTTTATGAACAAGTCACTTTACTGTTTGTGTGTATGCGTACATTTTATCTTGAATAGAGCGCTCGCCTTAATCATATAATTTTTTTCTTTTTTCACCTAAAACAGTGGCACTGGCAGTATAACGACATAAATGATTTTTAATACCAAAGCAGCAGAATGTACTGTACAGAAGAAGAATAAACCAGCATGCACATGTGTACCAGGTTGTTTTAGTAAACGCTAATTTACTATAATAATTATTTTTGATATATTTTGATATATTTGTAAACATAGAGTTTAAACAAAGTGTAACAGTTTGAACTTACCTTTGATTGCATAATACCTTCAAATATTGTTTTACAAACAAGTCACTTTGTGTTTTGTGTGTTTGTCTACTATTTATACACACATAATATTATGTTATATTATTTACATATAAAAATTAGAATGTATATGAAAATTACACAGAAATCAGCAGAATCTAAATAGCTAATATATAAAATAATAGAATATAACATTATGCACATGCGTTATTGTTTTATATTGTGTTTTATATATCAGGTATTTAGGTTCTACAGATTTCAGTTCCTACAGCTTCAGAAACACAGCTGATGAAGCACAATTTCTCCAAAAACATCCTATTTGTCTGGAAAACTTTTTCTGCGTTGTTCTTCATGCAAATAATTATATCACTTTAGTTGCTTGTTTTTTTTTCTGTATTATATAATATTAGATTAGATTAGATTATTTACATTTAAAGAATATAATTTATATGAAAATGATACTGAAATCTGTAGAAATCTAAATAGCGGATATAGAAAAATAATATAATACTATATTATATATTTTATGCTATTTTATACATCAGCTATTTGGATTTTCTACTGATTTCTTCAGATTTCAGGTCCTACAGCTTCAGAAACACATTTTGTCTAAAAACATACCATTTCTCTGGAAAACTTCTTCTGCCTTCTTCTTCATGCAAACAATTATATAACTTTTGTTTCATGTTGAACTTTCTTTCTTTTTTTTTTTTTTACTAAGTTCACTACTCTACATGATTACTCCATTATATATATACATATATATATATATATATATATATATATATATATATATATATATATATATATTCTTTTTTTTTTTCTTCTCCCCCCCAAAAAATGTTTCCTATTTACAACCCTGAGACTATTATTGTCCTAAGACATCCACATGCAAACTCCACATGCACACTCCAGTCCAGTCGAGTACCTGGTGGTGAGAGTGAGGATGAGGATGATGATGGTGGTGGTGGTGGTACGGGCTGTAAGTTGGGGTGAAGTAAGGCTGCGGCGGCGCGTACACTTGGTACATGACATCCAAGCAGCTCATGGCGGAAAAAAACGAGCCGGTGTTGTCAAGTTGAAGACTTTAACGGCATCAAATCGCGCGTCATTGGAGATAAACACCCGGGAGAGAGTCTGGAGAGATCAAAGAAGAAAGAAGCGCGAGCGGTTCGATCCGAGTCCCCGGTCCGAGGCGCGCGGGCGCGTGGCGGCTCTCCTAGTGCGCGCGACTCCCTCGCTCTCGCTGTGTGTGTGTGCGTGCGTGCGTGCGTGTGTGTGTCCGCGCGCTCGGACGTCTCTTTCTCTCTGTCTCTAACCACCCGAGTGTGTGTGTGTGTGTGAGAGAGAGAGAGAGAGAGGGGGGTTCTGACGTCTTACTGCGCAACTGTCCTTCCAGCCTGTCTACTGTTATACAGTACTGCATGACTACTACACACTCTTTACTTCATTCATTCATTGTTATATGAATAAACACAATTTCTTAACCAATTACAATTTTTTTGCATGCGTGTTTTTTTCCTTTTTTTGCATTTTCTAGTTATTGAAACATCAAAAGATAAAAAAAAAGAAAAGAAAACAGAAAAAGTTGCAAAACATTATTGTTTCTTTTTGTTAAACACTTTCATTATCGTCTGAGGGTGGAGGAGGCATTTCAGGAGACTTAGGGTAGACCCTGTATGCGGTGCCAGTCCATCACAGGGCACACACACACCTGCTCATTCCCATACTAGGGCAATTTGGGAACACCAGTTAACACGCCTATCCTGAATGTCTTTGGACTGTGGGACGAAACCAGAGAACCTGGAGGAAACCCACCGAAGCACAGGGAGAAAATGCAATGTGTACACAGACCCTGAGGCGGGAACCGAACCCGGACCCTGGAGGTGCAAGGTGACAGTTCTGCCATATTAAACATTTTATTAAACATCATTTTTGGCAGCACAGTGGTATACCGGTTAGCGCTGTCGCCTTACACCTCCAGGATCCGGGATCGTCCCATCCAAATGTGTGATCTGGCTCAGCGTTTACATTGAAAGGTCTTCCTGACACAACTGTCCTCATTTTATCCAGACTTGGAACCAAAATTACATGTGTAATGTCTGCGCACCCATGTGGCTGGGGTTCTCCATTAGGCAGTTGAGCCGAGGACTTCTGCGACACAGGTGGAGATACTCTGATTGTAATAATAGGGCAACTATAATCAAGCACTCTAACAAACAAATACATTATGAACTTTTTATACTTCTACTTGTTTTACTTCTATACTTATTGAGTAAATTATCACTGTCACCTTGCACCTCTAGGGTCCGGGTTCGATTCCCACCTCAGGGTCTGCGTGCATGGAGTTTGCATGTTCTCCCCGTGCTTGGTGGGTTTGTTCCCACGCCGGTTACCTCCTATGGTTCAAAGATATCCAGATTCGGATAATCGGCATTCCCAAATTGCCCATAGTGTGTGAATGTTGTCGTAAAATTTTAATAAATACGCTGGTGATCACCATTGGCCTCCACAGTCCCTAGTTGAACAACAGAGGCTCCTGAATGGATAGATGAATAAATGGATGGATGGATATTAAATAAAATGGTGTTGATATATTACCTAACTTAAGATCTCAAAATACTTCTGCTCAGCTCATTTCCTCACCATTTTTTTTCTGGTTCTGGACAAAAAACACACATTGTCACATTAGAAAGTGTAAACACTCCTCTGTGTTGAAGATGACTGGATACTCCTTCCAAAGGCATTAAATAATGTCTTCTTCTACAGTATTATAGAAAATGAATACCGGTGATGGTACTAGCTGTAAAATGTTGTATTGATGAATTAATCATTAATTAATAGTGTAATTAATAGTGTTAACTGCTTTAACATTTCTAAGACATCTGAAATTCCCAGTTGAGTGCTTAATGAAAAACAATGAGAAGAAATATTCATTAATCACGATGTAACCTGTATTTAATTCAATACATAGATTATACTGTAGAGTTATTATTAATACCTCAAAAGAGACAAAAGGTCAACATAGAGAAGACGAAACTATAAGACATGTCTACAAACGTTGACTCTTAAAAAAAATGAGAGGCAAATTAGTTATGGCACTCAAATCTGTCGTACACTGAAAGCAACTGATGAGGGCTGCTCTGGTGCCTCGGCTCAAAATGCCACAGCCCCTCCATCTCACAGCGAGGGTCAGAGGTCAAATAGTCTCAACGCAACTGGTACCTGCGTCAAAGGGCATTCTATATCATCAGGGCGCTTTAAATCAACATTACACTACAACTGACAAAACAGAGCTCCTCATGCTCGCTGGACTCAATGGTAGTGGAACAGGCAACGTTCATGGTCGTCAACGGTTCATCAGGAATATGGCAGGAATGTTCACTCACACTTATTATAACAAGCTAGCAATGCTGGACATGAAATATTTTCTTTTATACCGTAGTGCCCTAAGAAGTTCTCCATTTGGATTGGTCAGAAGGTGTCGACTTATTTCCTACACCAGCAAGTTCGACAATAGGATTGGCTGTAAATCGTTTGACACTTGTACAGAAGATGCTTTTACATAATGTCAGACAAATATTAGAGGTCAGATATAAAAAATGTTGTAGACATGTTGTCGTTTTCTCATAAAGGGGATGTTTCGCTGCTTTGTAGGCGTTTGTGCATGCTGTTTAATAATGCCACGAGCATTTAGTTAAAGAACCATGGAAATTATTTTATTTCTCAGATGTTCCACAATGTTAATCATCTTTAAATTTTAATCTGTATAATATGATGTAAAAATAAAAATACACATGCACTATATATGAAACATAAAAAAATGTGAATTTGTATAAAATGATAAACATAAAACTGAAGCTTAAACGTGTAACAATTCACAATTGTTTTTATTTGTGTACTTCTACCACATCTAAGTGCAGCTACTGTATGCATTATTATTTATACAGCATATCCATACATACACTATATGGACAAAAGTATTTGGCCAAACCTGCAATGACATTGTATCCAAATACATAAACTTCAATATGGAGTTGGTCCACTTTTGCAGCTATAACAGCTTCCACTCTTCTTCGAAGGCCGTCCACAAGCTGTTGAAGTGTTTCTGTAGGAATTCGTGCCTGGTCATTCTGTAGAACATTTTTGAGGTCAGACACTGATGTTGGATGAGAAGGCCTTGCTAGCAATCTCCGTTCCAGTTCATTCCAAAGGTGTTCGATGGGGTGGGGCTCAGGGCTGTGTGTTTGGGCCAGTCAAGTTCTTCCACACCTCAACTCATCAAACCATTTCTTTATAGTCCTTGCTTTGTGCAGAAGGGCCTTCCCAAAACTGTTGCCACAAAGTAGGAAGCATTGCTTTGTCTGAGGTGTCCTGGTATGCTGAAGCATTACATTTGCCCTTCAGGGGCCTGAATGAGACACCTGAATTCAATAATGAACAGATTTGTCTGAATACTTTTGACTAAACAGTTAGTGTACTTACTATATAAACAGCTAAACAGCGCTAATGCCAGAGCAGTGGCTTGAAGTGCTGGTGAAAATGAATAGCTGTAACACCTCTGAGTAGACGCTAATGGATTGTTTATTTAAAGATTACACAGTAAAAGGATGAGCAACTGTTTGTTCATGATCCCACTTCATACATATTGTTCTTCTTTCAAATTCGGTTGTGCCACCTGTTAGCAGATAAAGTTACCGCTTGTCATAACTCTCCATTTCTGATGTGACAGCTCCAAAACAATGGGGAGGGTAGGCCGTGTAACCTGACAGGGTTTCTATTTCCACCCAAACAGCTTAAGGACAAGGAATAGTTGAGAGCTAATAGGGCCTAATGCCGCTGAGACAGCAGTGCATTCAG
>JAQKPX010000020.1:16218665-16230066 GCA_030068255.1 Clarias angolensis
CTGGAACTGTACACACAATCATTCACCAACACTATTACTATTAACTCCTCGAGCCTGGACTCACTCCATTGAAAACAACTGAGGTTGTATAATGTAGAGACGGTGAATCAGCAAAATTTTTTTTAAATTTGCCAGTTCTCAATTCACAAATTTTGCATGGCATCTCCTCATCATCAGAACGTTCAGCCAGGTCTCTTCTCTCAAAAAGCATCGGGCAGCATTAACATTTCCCGAGATATCTGACATCCCAATGCAACGGATCATGTTAAATTGGTTGTGTACTGTATGTGAGAGCCTTGCAAAGAGGCCAGATGCTGTAGTGTCTGGGCTAGGCCACACCCCCTCCATTCACACACACTCACTGGACTCATAGCCAGTAGAAATGCATCTACTGTATTTTAAAACTTTTTTCTATCTACTGTATAAACCAATTATAAAGTTTTGCCCAAGAATTGTCTCTAGTCTTTATTATTATTATTATTATTATTATTATTATTATTATTATTAGGGCCCAGGTACTATGACATCAGCCCTATTAATTAATACTGTGTGAAGGACCCTCTTATTCTTCTAAAGTTTTTTTTTCCATCCTTTATGCTCAAAATGTCATGAAAATCAGCACACAGGTTGGAATCTGCTGTCATTCAGATGCCTGAGAATCTGGGCGTGGCCCAGGGCCTTCAAAGGAGATTTTACTGCTTTATAGCTCATACAGTACACACGCGCACATACTGTATGCATGTGAATCTCAGTACACTTCTAGATCTTATTGAGCTGAACACTTTCCACTGTGCAAGTCAACTCCGTGGGCTCAACTCAATGTGAAGTCAATTATATTGGATTGTTTGCAAAAATGCACCCAATGGAATCTGATACAGGCTTCATCTCCTTGGGAGAAGCTCTATCGTAAACTTACACGGGATAAACAATGGATGGATGGATGGATACATTGACAATGCTTATGCTAATGCAGCATATACCGTACAGTAAGTAGCTACGTTGCATTCTGGGACTTTGAGCCTAGTGTTTCTTACTCCGTATGTTTGAGATCATTCATATTTATTCATTTATTAAACGCCATTGTCAAAAAAAAGACAAAAAAAGGACAAAAAAAATCGTCCTGTGATGTCAGCCTGACATGCAACCATTAACGTCTCAGAGGAATAAAGAATATATTCATGAATTCATATTTGTTTTTCTTTCTCTTTAAATAGCCTTATTTCCTTCATTGCGGTTAGAAAGTTGCCCATGACTACATGACTGGCGAAATAATTAGCGATGTGATGGAGGTAGTAACCTGATTAGACAGATCTACTGTTTACTAACGATCTCATTATGGCTGGAATGTATATTAATTAACTTATCAGCCTCATTAAGGCACAAATCATTCATGAGCACTTTAATACCTTGACGGGAATGCTGAAAGGCTGGAATTCCGTCTCTCCGGGCCGAGCCTGGCCCCTGCGTGCCCAGGTATTCAGTGTGCCATAGTCACCCATGCTGGCCGTTCTTAAAAGCTGTAATTATACGGCCTTAAATACGGCATTTGAAAAACATTTCTCACATTTTAGGTTTGCTCCTTTTGGGGATAACCTGAGTGTTTGTTAAGCGCCGGCCGCCTTGATGCTGTTATCCCAAGCATCTCCTTCATTAAACATCTAAACATATCTCCTAATTAAGAACCATTTCCAGGTCCAGAAGAATAAGCTTTTCTTCCTGGCTTTTTTTTTCTTCTACGCTTCTATCTCTCCGCGTAGCATATTTTTTTCCCCCCGCTTTCACCAAAGACTTTAATTGAATGCGCTGTATAATGCTATCTTCTTTAGGTGAGCCGGGAGGTGAGCACAAAAGGCAGGGCAGGCCACGGGATGAAAAAGACGACACCGGCCCCGGACGAGCCATTCAACAAACGGGGCTCGTTAATGAGAGATCAGCCATGCGGCGTGTCCCCGTCCTCTCACTAGCACTACAACAGGTGCAAATCAAAACATAATTGTTGACTCCAGACGCTGTTTTTTTTTTTTTCACCTCCTCTATTCGAGGTGCACATACTGTACTGTACAGTGGGACTACAGATCAGATTGATCTGTAAAAGCGCAGATGAAATACATATCTGTGATGTCCCTGTGTTCATTTAATACATGCAAAAAAATTTTTTTTTTTTAAGTTTCAAAGAAGAAAAGAGAGATGATGAAGTGGGAAATAAATGAAAAGTCCGCACGCTGAGGTGGTGACACACCAGTGGGATGGGTTCTCACAATGAAAACGAGGAGCCGTTCCGCTATTATGGCGCCCGTGCAAGGCAGGATGGAGGCTGACAAAAACAGCATGAAAGGGACGAGATACAAAGGCTTGGATGAAGCATCTCAATCTTTTCTCCCGGGTTTCTAAGCAACTTATAATAGAAGGTCAAGCTAGACAAGGTGGAGTAGTAAGTCAATACATAGAGTAAAACAAGAGCATGGAAGTGGATGCGAAGGAAATGAATGGGGGGAGGAGAGGGAACGAAAACGACCCTGACATTGAGGATTTCGTTGTAATCACTTTCTCATAAGCCGGCAGGTTCGCACAGATAAATTATATACAATAAAATAAAAAAGGTGTGTAAGAGAAATTCAGTTTCTTGACTGAAAAGGGTTACTTTTTTTTATTATTTATTAAATCAATTAAATCCATTCAAAAGCAATATAGATTCTTTTTTTTTTTCTTTTCTTAACAAGTTAGTAAATGGCATTATTTCAGTATAGGCTTATCCTTGGTGCTGTACACTGGTGTTAGACTGTTTCACAGGAAATATACGTCTAAACAGGTATTCACTCTGAAGAAGAAAAAAAAGAAGAAGAAGCTGGTTATCTAAAATGAAGGCCTTTTCCAATGAACTGAACACATGATGAATAAAAACACACTGTGACATTTTGACCTCAGGAGGCTCGTTAAATTCAGCCGAGAGTCGAGAAAACACGGGTCAAGTTCATCTGTGCCTGAAAAGGAAAAAAAAAAAAACATTTAATATGTTTGTATACGAAAACCTTGAAATTATAAAGTCCCATCAGTCGGTTTGCGCATAAGTGAGTTGACATGCTGAAAACCTGGATGCTATTAACACTCTGAAGTTGATTAGTTTCTAATAACAGCGCATCCCGAAGTGTTTTATACCTCTGATGCTGCCGCAGTTTCAATTGTCACATGATTCCAATAGAAATGTATAGTCTCGCAGGTATATTTTTCTCCGATATAACGCTGTCTTTAACAAAATGTTAAAGCAAACCATGACAGGTAGTGACACTGTTTTTGATAATAAATAAAAAGCTGATGCATCCTGATTAGCAAATCATTTTGCTTCTTAATGTCACGTGATCAGTCTAGCGGATCTAACAAAGCGACTGTCGTGAGTGAGTTTAATGGGTTCAGTGGATTTGTGGAGAATGTTGTAGCCATGATAAAGTATTTTTACACTCTGTTCCCCAGCAGTACTAAATTACAGAAATGAGCCACATAATATCTGCAATACGGATACGCGACTCGGATGTTGTGCGAACACCATGTAAAAACATATACTGTACTTAACAAAGCCGTATGTGATACTGTAGTGTACAGTAAGCACTGTGCTGAAGTTCGTTTGTAGTCTAACCTTCTGTTTCCAGTTTTTTGCTGCTGCTAATACAAGCATTGCTGCATTCGAGAGCCGTGATTCTGTACATACAATAATAGGTTCTTAATAAATGCTTTTGCTGTACACATGTTAGAACTTACATAACCTTGATAATTTTGCATATTAAATGATGGTATTTGTGCTTTTAGCTCCATTGTTAGTCAAAGAAAGCATGCACGAAATATTGTGTGTAATATCAGTTTGCAATACTTAACATAACATACAGAGGGACCTCGGCATACTCGGAATTTAATCCATTCCAGAGGAGATCCATTCCTCTTAAGGAGAAATTCTGTATTGTGAAAAATGTAAATGCAGATAATCCGTTCCAGCCACCCAGAAATATGACCAATATTACCAATTTCTAACACTATAATCATATTTTTGCATATAAAAACATTTAAAGCATTTAGAAAAGACATGTAAATGAAGTAAAATATGAAGTAAATAGAAATTAAACCTCACTTAACCTTAATTTATGATTCCTCTCGGCACCGGCTGCTTTAAAAACCAAACTGAAACCGGCTCCGTTTTCTTCTTCGACCCCATGATTCTGTCTTCACTAATTCTTGCAAAAAAAAAAAAAACCACACACACCTTGCTTCGCTTGGTTTTCCACTGATGCAAGCTGATGTAGGTAGTTTTGTCCAATTAGGATACCGGTCCTCTATTTTTTTTTTCTCTCTCATTATTGCTTATATTTTCATCACACTTTAGTGCATATTCTGAATTTTTTTTTTTTTTACATATTTTTGTACTGTAAATTATGCGTGTTCCCCCATTTCTACCCTATCATTCTGGAGAGGAGTAAACAAAATAAGAATTTCATTCTTCTTGACAATAAAAGTTTTAAACGGCTCACGGACGTATGCGTTCGGTTTGGTTCGGCTCGGTTCGTTAGCTCGTATCCCGAAAATGCTTTGTATCCCGAGGCAAATTCAGTGCAGAATTTCCTTGTATATCCTGGGAGGCCAGAGTTTTAGAAGCGAAGCAGGCAGTCCGATCACGGCTCCGGCGCACAGAGAAAACTTTACGTTATCCAGATGCTTTTAATATTTTATAATGCCGAACGCACATACCACATCGGTGAACACAACACCGTGCCCGCTGAACAAAGCTCCAACACACCTGGGTGTTTCTTTAGACGCTACATGACCCGTAGCTGGCACAAAGGAGTCTCATCAGTCAGGCATGTGGCATGCGACAAAAAGGAGAGGAGGACTAGGTGCTTAATTCGACTTTATTTGGCACACATACTGTAAATGTGCACATCATGTACTGCTGGGGATGCGGACATGTTGGTTGAATAAAGCAGTTATTTATTGTGTATTATTGATACGGTTTGCGACCATTGTTTCTCAACTCCAAATGTATTTATTGTGTGTTAAGATCCTGTATGAGGCGAGGAAAATAATGGAATCAGTAAACATGTAAATATCGATGAGTAAATCTTACAGGATCTACACAATTATGTTATTTTTTTCCGCATTTAAACAAGATTGCATTTCATTTACTGTAAGCGTCAGAAGAAACCGATGTGACGGCCAGACAAATCGCCTTGTTCACCGAGATGCCTTTATTGCCGCTCTAACATTAAGTGTTCTTCTTCTGCACCCCATTCACCTCCCACTCTGATTAAAAATAAAGTGTGTGAATAGACTCCTTTCACTTCTCACTGCTAATGGAGCGGCGTGTAAAGATTCATTCTGCACTAAAGACTGTCGGGGGGGAAAAGAAGAAGAAGGAAAAACACAGAACACACAGAGACAGAGGGGAGAAAAGGACCAGCTGGAGGAGTGTTCGGTGTTTACGTAAAACACGCCGCGTAATTAGGATTCAGTCATTCAGGGGCCCTATTAAAAAGTCTCTAGGAGGCCAAGTGACTAAATTAATAGTCGTTTTTTTATTATTATTATTATTATTATTATTATTATTTACATCAGAAGAAAAATTTATAAATCAACCAACAAAAGGGATATCAATTAAAGTAATTCATAAATCAGTTTCTACAGTTACAGAAAAGGGGTGATTCCAGGAATTCCAGGAATTTGTGCAGCACTGATACTACATTTATAAATGCGAGGTGTGTTCGAGTCAAAACTGGGATTTCTTTTGAATGAAGGCGTGAAAACGATTCAAACCGTCTTAGCTGCAGTCAAAACATTGAACAGTCCAAAAGCTGTATGGCCGTGAATGACCATCCCGGCTGAGGTGGTTCAGAGCCCACTGCAGTCACTCATGTGAACATTGAAAATCGACGAATAACTTGTCGCCAACTTGAGGAAGAGACACATCTGTCTGTGTGAACCGTACACACGATCATTCACCAACACCACTTACACATTACTGGAACTCAGCTGGGAGTTATCGCTACAGTCCTGACCTCGCTCCAAGCCATTTCCACAGGTTTGGAGTTCCTGGGAGGCCGGCGTCTCAGACAGTCCGATCATGGCACCGAGAAAACATTTTACCTTGATGGTGTCCAAGCACTAGTGATAAGTGCATTAGTGTAGCAGGGGATTATATAGAGACATAAAGGGAGGTTTTACTCTCAAAACTGTGTTCTGTTTCTGTTACAATCAAAAGACTCACTTTGACTTGAACGCCCCTTATATATATATATATATATATATATATATATATGTAAAGTGAAGTTAATAATAATAATAATAATAATAATAATGATATAAACACATGTATAAAGCTTTCAGAACAATAAACATTCTGTAACCTGAGCACATTCACTCCTATGAAAAGTTTATAAGATTCCTCAATGTCACCGCATGCTCAACAGGAAGTTGAATCATCTAAATTTTCTAACAATCACATGAAGTAGAAAATTCTCCATTTGTTTTTCGATTTATATGGTGGTTAGCACTGTTGTGTTGCACCTCCAGGTTCTCGGTTCGATTCCCCCCTCTGGTCTGTGTGCTGAGTTTTTATGTTCTCCCTGTGTTTGGTGGGTTTCCTCCCACAGTCCAAAGACATTGGCGTTCCAAAAAAATCCCTTTTGTGAATGAGCGTGTGTGTGTGTGTGTGTGTGTGTGTGTGTGTGTGTGTGTGTGTGTGTGTGTGTGTGTGTGTGTCTTGTGTCCTAAGTCTCCTGGGATAGGCTCCAGGCCCCCGCGACCCTGTATACTGGATAAAGCGGTATAGGCGAAGAGTAAGTGAGTGATATTGTGGTGAGTTTTAGGGTTTACATCGAAAGTACGAATCTGTCTCCCAAATGAAATAAGAATAAAAAAAAAATACATTGTATACATTGTTGTATCGTCCTCATGTCATGAGCACTGATGCACTGAATCAAAATGAGAATTATGTCTTATGTACAGGTATTGTATAAAATATGAAATAGTTTTTATTTCTATGTGTTTAAATTGATTAAAACGATTTTTAAAAAGGTAAAGTTTCAAGTGGAGGTTTTAGCAATACCCTTCGCTCATACTGGATATACAGTATATGCTTTTGTGCTTGTACTTATGAGCTTAACATGTCATTATATGTTTACACGTGAAAATAAAATCACGTGCTTTACATGTTTAAACAAAAAAAAGCAGAAAAATTCAAATAACCTATAAAGCGTTCAAAAAGTGTCAAATGTTTATTGTTTTTCTTTTTTTCTTTGTAAAGCTTGCTTGACTTTTCAATGAAAAAAAAAAAAGATTCAACTGTTATGCATGATTTTCTCGTATTATAAATTAAGAGTGAATTTGAGGGAGGCGTCTCAGTGTAGCACTCGACGGCCAGCCGAGACTCAAGCGTAACTAAAGCCGATGAAAATCTTTGACCAACTAAAAGCAAAGAAGAACAAAATCAAGGTCAATCGTGCAGTGTTCAAAAGCAGTGAACTGTGAAAGATTTCTTTTTTTAACCTGAAACGAGGCATTGTGGTCCTACAAGTCTTCAGAAATGCAGCTTCAAATCACTTCCCTTGACCTGCACATCCTCTATTTAAGACTCGCTTTATTTTTTAATTTTGCTTCAGTGAGCGCGGGATATAAAGTTTAATGCTGCAATGAGGGATGAAAAGATTTTCAAGATCAAACAATACTCAGCCATTCTTGAACGAGAGAGTCGGAGTGATTGCAACAGTAATTGTGGTCTTTTGACAATTTTTGGCTTGTGCAAAATACAACACAAGGCAGAGTATTTAAAAAAATGAAATAAAATAAGAACTTAATTGATACACAGGTCTGCCATGGTCAGGGCTTGCTCAAAAAGCTATGCACTATACGTGATTATATTTATTAATATTAGTTTTTAAAGCAAATTGTAATTCATACTAAAAACGCTGAAAAAAATGATGTTTTTTGTTTGTGTTTTTGATAAACATTTCATCAAATCATATTCAGACCCCATACTGTCTGCAAATGGATTCAGTTGTTGCTCAGACAGTTTTTGCACAAAGATGGAGACTTCACGGGACTTTTATGTGATATTTTTTTCACACAGCAGCTACAAACTATACGCAATATTCTAGACTATTGTTTAACCAAACACTGGGTCGCGACCCACAAGCGGGTCACAGGAGATTTTAATTAAGTCTGCACTGTTACAATGTAGAATTGCAATGAATTACATATTGTATATTAATGCATTGATTTGAGATCATTTACAAAACCTAATTTTACTGCTGACTTTTGAAATAAACATGCTTTAAATAACATGTGCACATAGAGAAAGTTGTGATGTATCATACAGTACGTAGCCGATCTCAGAATATCTCAAGCTGCTGGTTTAACATTCAAGGTAATAAAGGAAATGTAAATGTCAATAAAAGATTAACAGTTGTTTATGCATATATATAAACTCGTCTCATAATAAATGAGAAATTATGGCTATTGTGCATTCAGTCGTTTTTATAAAGTGGGTCCCTAGGAAGAAGAAAAATTGGGAAACACTGCACTAGAATATTATTAGATGGTTATTTCAATGCATGCCACTTATACTCGTCCATTTTACAATGATATCTTGCATTTAGTAGTGCATTTAACAACAAGCGCCGTCTGTATTTTGTAGATGATGTGGTAGAAATATCTGGCAACCCTGGAAATGTGAACTATACAGTATGCAGGTCATTTTATAACGTCAGTTTACAATGATTTTTCAATCAACAATCAACTTTTCCTCGATACAAAGACATATCACAATAATCATATTATTATATTAAGTAATAATAACAATAATAATAATAATAAATTTTGCAGCTTATTATGAGCACAACGAACAAAATCCTTTTTACAAACATACTTTTTGTTGCAAAACTTAATGTTTATGACGTTAAAACTTTATGACTTAACATCACTGTTCATGCCGTCAATAAATCTTACATTTAAATCTCTTTCTTCATAATTCAGCTATTATTATTATTTATATATATATATATATAATAATAATTATTATTATTATTATTATATTTGTTTTGGAGTGTGCACCATACACATATGGATTTCGTACACGAAAGAAAAAAATATATTAAATTAATTCAATTTTGTAACTTGAAAAGTCCCCCACCCCCCCCCCACCCCCGCCCATTCCCATGAAATGTTTGATATATCACAAAAAAACATGTGTTTAACAGGATGTTGCATCATCCAATCCAAGCATTTTGTTGATCATGTGAAAAAAAAAGAAGCAAATGTACTTCTCTTTCTGTTCATTTCTTTAATTCTGAAAATATTGTATTGATGACGAGTGCAAATCTGTCAATCAAATTATAGACTGAAAGTAAAAACCGATTAAAAGAAAAGTAAATACTGAGAAAGTTCTTAATGTCTCTGACGGTGGGGTGGTTAACCACTTTTTTTTTTTTTTTTTAAATCCCCAAAGCATATTGTATTACAAGTCCATGTGTAGAGTGTTACATATAAAATAAGTGTCTCTACTATCAAGGGTACTGTTATAAAACTTTATACTACAGTGCTGTGGTCTAAATAGACATATAACCTCATACAAGGTGATGTTATGACGCATCCTGGGATTCTGAATAGCCATGAAACTAAAATCAACATTATTTCAATTTCTTCATTCATTTCACCTGAAACGTAATTTGATAACCTGTCACTCGGGCAGAATGATTCTAGTTGTCAATGTACGCAGTCATTTCCCGTTGACTTCAGTCAGGCCTCTGACTTCGCTAAAGTCATTCAGAGCAGCTCTGGCAGCGGCGCGCTGAGAGATTCCTCCTGATATTTACCACCAATGAGAGAAATGCCTACAATGTCTGATGCCGCTCTCCAAATACAGTTACACCGGCCTGCTGCTCGCTTCGGGTTAAGACGCATGCAGTTGTGGAATTCTTGGGCTTCATGTTAGTCAAAATGTATAAACTGATAGACAAGCTCTGGCTCCTGGACTGGACTGGAGGCTGTCCTGAAAAAAGGTTTTCAAGGTTGCAATGTAGAAATTCTCACAAGGTTATATATACATTAGTTTTTTATTTTCCATATTTCACATTTTTTATTTGTTTGTATGAATGGGTGGCACACATTTAAAGTTTTTGCTTTTATATGTTTGTTTTTTAATACAATACATAAAGTTCTAAATGGATACGACAGGCAGAGGTTAAATCCCAGGCTTGACCTTTCTGTGACCTGATTCTTGAGCACATTTAAAGCATTTCATATCTTTGTCTTTTAAACAAGCCTTCTCATCCTTTTGTTTTCTTAATCGTTAGATTTAAACAAAGTGGTATAAAGGTGTCTAAAATATTCAATACATACAGTATAGCAAGTTCTTAGAAGGAAACAAAAATCAGATGGTGATCTAACTACAGAATAGCATACATTATTAAGTATTTGTTTATAAATAAATATACATTACTGTACATGACTATATATAATTAATTAATTAATATATTCACTTTATATATTGATATTATAAGTGAATATACATTATTTAAGTAATATTTAAGTATTTGTTTAGGATAAAAGTGTTCTACAAGTACTACATCAGTCAGGCTCCAGGATTTCTGATTGATCTAGGTGACATGATTATATTATTATTATTATTATTATTATTATTATTAATATTAATAATAATAATAATAATAATAATAATAATAATAATAATAAGTGAAATGAAATAAAACACAAAGCTGTGACATCTGTTCCTGGCACTTCACTGCCCTCTTGTGGAATTACAGAGAAGCAACATGGTATTAGATTTACCCTCTAAACCAATAACATGAAATGTTCATGAGATTCACCCTATTTAAATGTTTGCTTTAGCTTTAATGCAGGACTACATCTGTGTCTAGAAATGTAAGAGATGGTAAACCATGGTTTGTGTAAATCTCTAAGCTGATGTGATGCGTGAAAAACTAGGACTGAGGAATAGAAGTCTGACAAAGCAGTGACACTGGAGACTCCTTCCATACATCTTAAACAAAGGTCTCCTTACAGAAAACTTATCAGATGAAGGACAATTGATTATTTTTTATAAGTTTTTTTTTTAGAATGTTATAATTACAAGCAGATTGGATGCAGTTTGATGTTTTACTGAGACTTCAAACGTTCTACAGAGTTGTTCAGAATCTCCTTGCCTCAAAAGTATCTTTTAATAAATAAAGTAAAAGAAATAACATATTAAAAAATTTTCCCCAATGTTATCCATGGCGGCATGGTGGTGTAGTGGTTAGCACTGTCGCCTTGCACCGCCAGGGTCCGGGTTCGATTCCCAGGCAGGCTCGATTCCCGTCTCTGTGTGCATGGAGTTTGCATGTTCTCCCCGTGCTTGGTGGGTTTCCTC
>JAQKPX010000020.1:16274689-16295447 GCA_030068255.1 Clarias angolensis
CTTTGTTTTTGTTGTGACTGGCAGCGGAATTGCACGCAACATACATGGATTTTTTATTTTATTTTGTTTTTAATGACCCGCCCCAACCCGCCCCGCAAATAAAGCGACAATTTCTTTACCCGCCCCAACCCGGTCCGCGGGTTAAAAGACAACCCGCGCATCACTAATCTCTTCCTACTGTCTTCCTTTCTTCTGTGTTTTAGATGTTAGACCATCTCTACTCCAGATCTTAAACGATTCATTAAAGGCGTTTTCTCACTGGGGTCTGGGAACAGTTTCCGAGCACACTTGGCCCCGGGACCAGTTGATTTTTGTCTGTGAGCATGCAGTAGTTCAAAGCTCGGGAACTAAAGAGGTGGTCATAAATACACGCTCGTGCTCAAAAGAGGAAGTGTTACTGTTACTGTTTATCTCCGTACACAAACAAACGTGGCTGCAAAAGAATCTCTGAAGTAATGCCAAAGTCCTGTGTTTGCTAGAAATTTAGACAGACGAAAACATCCAAAATACAATTGGACACTACACATAAAAACTCTGATATTTACGGAAGTATGCATTATGCAGCAGCACTAAGCTAGGCTGGGCAGAGTTAAACAAACTGCGGCTCGAGCAGCACACAGCGCATTGTGCGATACTGAAGTGAGGAAAAGATAAACAATAGGATGCAAACCATCCAGTGTGATTGAGTCGGAACCCCTCTGTCCCATGACACCGTCTACCTTCATTATCCGAACCGGACGGCGTGGATCCTGGTCCAGCAGACAGCCTGCGAGCAAACGGTAAGTTAATATTAAATACTAACGTTATTAACGCTGTTAAAGAGAGTCTCATATTATCTCGGCATCTCCAGGTTATTGTCTGTGGATCTTGTGGTGACATTTTAAATGCATATAATAAGATATACAGGATGATCCTTTCACATTAACTCACAACAAAATTAATTCCTCATGTCTGCTTACTTTAAGGCCCCAGAAAAATTCCCTGTGCAAAACAGGAGAATGTGATGAACTTCTGTGCTGTGCTTATGTAGCTATTAGAGTTACAGGTACTTAACTCATTTTATGTATAACCTTTATGTTTATACTCCAGCACATCTCAGAGACACTTATGAAAATTGAAGTGCTGATGATCCACATAAGCTCCACACATAATTTCAGGTTATCTGTGATTGCTCTGTGGCAAAATTTGGATGTTGGAAGAATTAAATTTGTACAAGCTGTTATGGTTGCAACCTTCAGCTAATTTCTTGCTTTTATACTTTCTTGCAGACGGACACTGGAGGAACCACAGACTGAGACCTCCGGCAGTAGCACAAGACCAGCTAACAACAGAAGAAATAGGAAAAACGTGTGAACGCAGGAGACTCTTGTTGCCTGGATGAAATTTTCTAATCTAGATATTACAGTACATATTAATGTTTACATTTTTCTCATTTTCTTTTCTGTTACAACACTTGCTTGAAGTATATTTTACTTGAATAATCTTTAATAAAACATTTTGCACTCTAACCAGTATTTTGTCTCTGTTACAAATCACCCACACATCTTGGATTTTACATTATACATTTATTTTAAAATACAGTATAAACACACTATACACAAACCATGTTAAACACAAAACATTGATGCATGGTGAGATTTCATGTTCAATAGCAACATCAGCTAAGTTTGAAAAGCTACACTCAACAAGTTAAGGCAAAAAAGAGCATCTCTCTTAAAGGGAGGTTGTCTTCTTGATGGGCCATTCCTGGTCTCTCCAGGATACAAGGACGTGCTTCCATCACACACCAGACCTCAGACCTGGGGAGAACAGAAGTACATGATTAGATATTTTGCTCTTTGTTAAACTTTACAGCGTGCATTATATTTATTTGTAGCATTTCTTTACCTAACTGTATTTCTTGCATTTCTTTATTCATTCTTTACATTTGTATGATTAATTCACGGTGTACGTAAACACTATATTTTTGCTATAAACAAAAACGAAATATTTAAAATGAGTAACGCTCTTGTGCTATGACCAAAGAAATTAATGTTTAATGAGCACTTTTTTTTAATGTCACTGTGGAAATCAGATGAGAATGTAGACAACAGCTGGTTCCTCACCTTACGGAGTAGTCTTAAAATCAAGCCTCAGTGCCTCGTGCCAGGTGGATTAGGGAGGGGGAGAAATCATGCTCGGGAACAGAACAATCGGTCCCAGTGAGAAAACGCCCTAAGAAAGATTTCACACCTTTCTGATCTTTTTCCCTGTTTAAATCTATTGCCTTTATGGTGGATGCAAACTTTTGCACCTTATCTAACCTACTTGTTCTGTAAGTGTGATGTTATTTATGTTCTACTGTTTATGAAACATTTTTACTTTTTTTTTTTTTTTTTCAAACATGTAGGTATAAATGGGAGGCTGTGGAGCAGGAGAGCAAATTAAAATACACCCTGAAGCTGTGTCCTTCGTCTCCAGACACGGCCTGCGGCGCGGGCGTTGCCATTTGCGCCCAGAATCTCACCAGTGGCCAGAGCCAGTCAGTGGGTAAGTGGGATTTTTATCAAGAGCACCTGCCTAAGCAAAAAAAGACCTGTATCTGATCTGGTGTAAGAGTTACGAACTTGTTGATAGAGGCTGGATTTTCCCCCCCAAAGATGTTTACCCATGATCTAATGTGTGTCAGATGATCTTTTTTTTTTTTTTTTTTTACAACTTCAGAGTGTTAGTCATGTGCTGCCTTTAATGCCTTTCATTTGTTTGTCCTATCAAACAAGCGTTAAAACTCCACCCTGTTTTCACAGTCATTTCTGCGCCATGCTATCTTCTAATTCTTCCATAGAAAAAGATGAAGCCTATTGTGTGTGTGTGTTTGTTGTTGTTGTGGTTGTTGCTGTTTTGTTCCTGTGTCACTTAGCACTTTTGAGTGCAACTTTTGTGCCCCTTGGACACTTTAAATGCAGTTAGTGAACGAGTCGACTCTGAATCAGCTCAGAAGTGCAGGAAATGAGTCAGACTTGCCATGTCTCTCTGTCTTTTTTTCATGTTATTTTTATTGCTGTCTTTTAAAAACACATTATTTAAAACTACTTGTCTTTAAACTCGTCCAGTCAGTTAATAGTGTCATTTCTGCACCAACTTGGTAAAGTTCACATTCTCTTTCGCTGCATTTCTGATTAATGACTTAGAGTTTCTACACACTTTCTACACACACTCACGCAACTTTTATTTTATTAATCTTTTTGTTTGTTTGTTTTTGTCTTCGGTATGTGTAATACTTTGGCAAACAACAAAAACAACCCGACTTACAAACAAACCAAAAAGATTTCCAGACGATTCACAATAGACATGGACAAAGCAACAAACACAATAGTATATCGCTTTTCTCAAAAAGTTTTCTATCTTCTCTTTATATACAGTCGACCTACAGTAACTACTGTATGTCACTTCCTCTTTTGCTCTTGCGAAGGCACGGTTCAGAGTTTGTGGCCTCGGTCGTTCGCAGATTTTCCTCAGAACCTAACTAGTAATTGTTTGCGGAAACCGAAAATATCCTCCTCAATTTTTTTATGGCTTATTTTGTGGCATTATAGAATTTTTCATGTGTTTTAACGCTAAACTTTTAAGAACAATATTATTTACTAATTTTGCAAAGTAAATATTAATGTAAATTCAGTAAACGCCATTTTGTCTCAGAGCTGTTTTCCACTTTACTGGACTGTAAACTCTGCTTTGTTTCAAAATTAGGATTATTCACCATCAGATCAGCTTTACAAAACAGTTACAATGAGTACATTTTCTATCATTGTGCTCCCGGACCGATTCCACGAAACCGCTGAGGCTGACTCATTTCTCCCACACGCACATACAATATAGGGGACTTTAGAAATTTTACACATTAACTTACACACTGAAAATATTGTCTATTTTTTGTAAAAAAAAAAAAATCAGCTATTTCTGTGGTTGAACCGTATCAGCGGAAACTCAAACGTTCGTAAGTCTGGGACTACCTGTGTTCACTTGGGGCCGATTCCAAAAGCTTGACGATGACTAGAGAGCTCCATGTTAAAACATCCAATTTACAGAAACATCCAATAAGATGTTTGTAGCCTGGTACAGAAGAACAGTTTTGGTCTCCATAGCTAGATTTTTCATTCATGACAACTATACAGGAGGTGGATTTTTATCTAACTCTCATCAGTTAAGCCATAAGGAGAAGAAGTCAGCGCTGCAATGCAGGTGTCCAAGTGCTAACTGTCTGCAGTGCATCACTTTAGCTAACCAGCTAACTCGAATCGTTGTAGTTTAATTTCTCATAGGAACTGTAACAGTTGACACCGAATGTAATGTCAGGTACGGAGTTGGGGTATGGAATTCAACCAAATGCCCGTTTATGGTTTAGGCGGAGTCAGCTTCTGGGAGATGGAGATAACCAGAGCGCGTGTGTGTATACAGTGGTGAGAAAATGTCTTTGACCCCTTACTGATTTCTTATTTTTTTGCAGGTTTGTCACATTTTAATGTTTCAGATCATCAAACAAATTTAAATATTAGTCAAAGATAACAAGTAAACACTTCATGCAGTTTTTAATTGAAGGTTTTTATTATTAAGGGAAAACAAAATCCAAAACTATCTACATGAATCTACATAAGTTTTTGGTAGGACATCATGATCCGAAGCACACCAGCAAGTCCACGTCTGAATGGCTGAAGAAAAACAAAATGAAGACTTTGGAGTGGCCTAGTCAACGTCCTGACCTGAATCCAATTGAGATGCTGTGGTTTGATCTTTAAAAGGCGGTTCATTGCAACAATTCTGCAAAGATGAGTGGGCCAAAGTTCCTCCACAGCGCTGTGACCGACTCATTGCAAGTTATCGAAAAACTCTTGATTGCAGTTGTTGCTGCTAAGGGTGGCTCGACCAGTTATTAGGTTTAGGGGCAAACACTTTTTCACACAGGGCTATGTAGTTTTAGATTTTGTTTTTCCTTAATAAAAAAAAAACTTCATTTAAAAAATGCCTGATGTGTTTACCTGTGTTATCTTTGAATATTATTTAAATCTGTTTGATGATCTGAAACATTAAAGTGTGACAAACATGCAAAAAAAACACTTTTTCACACCACTGTATGTGTGAAAATGTCCAGCTCATGAATGCAGTCAGATCATAACATGGTGTCCTTCAGATCTTTAAAACTAAACAGCTCTATGTTTATCCTTAGAGTCAGCTGATCTCTGTATGAAACCCGGAACTACTCGTTTTCTCGTCCTGCAGCGTGTGTGTGTGTGTGTGTGTGTGTAGATGTGTGTAGTGTTGATAAGATGACCGTGCTGTTGTTCATCCAGCAGTAAGTAGGTCATGGTTATGATGAAGAAGCAGGCGTTCCTCAGGAGAACTTCCTGTTCCTCAGCCTGCGCTGGAGCTCCACACTGGAACACACACACAGGAAGTTCTCAGACTTGGAGAGCTTCCTGCTCTAGTGGTCGTAGTCCAGGCAGCTCCTGGATGGAGCCGGTGTCGGTGTGGGGAGAGCGGTGTTCTCCCACAGTCTGGGGTTTTCCTTCGGGGCTTCCCACGTACTGACCAGAACACCCCCCCCCCCCTCTCTCTCTCTCTCTCTCTCTCTCTCTCTCTCCTGAGAGATGTTCAGTTATAGGTCATGTTTATTAATGCTCTCTGGGACTTTGACTAGACCACTGTTTCTCAGAGTCAGTCTGTAAATCATGGCAAGTTGATTGTCAACTTTAGTTCGAATGTATTTACAGCACGAAGGGACAAATCTCAGCCTGCGCTCATTAAACTCCTCGCTGCCGCCGTCTGAGTGATTGGACTTATTTTTTTTCTTTCTCTTTGCTTTATTTGTTCCTTTTTATTTTTCAGTTTTACTTTTCCTTCTTCCTTTTCTCCTTTCTTTATTGCTTTTCATCCTTTCTGTTTCTTTCTTTCTTTGATTCTTTATTGTTCTGCTTTTATATTTTCCCTTCTTTCTTTCTTCTTGCTTTTCTTTTTCAGTTTTTTTTGTTTTCCTTGCTCTTTCTTTCTCTTTGCTTTATTTGTTCCTTTTTATTTTTCCGTTTTCCTGGCCTTCTTCCTTCTCTTCTTTCTTTTGTTTTTCATCCTTTCTTTTTCTTACTTTTTTTCTTTGATTCTTACTTTCCTTTTTATTGTTCTGTTTTTATGTTTTCCCCTTCTTTCTTTTTTTTTCCTAATTTTTTTACTTCTTGCTTTTTTTCTGTTGTTTTTACATTTTCTTACCTTCTTTCTTTCTTTCTTTCTTTCTTTCTTTCTCTTTGCTTTGTGTTCCTTTTAATTTTTTTGCTTTTCATCTTTTCTTTTTCTTGTTTTTTTTAATTCTTACTTTCCTTTTTATATTGTTGCTTTTAAATTTTTTCTTTCCGTCCTTTTTCTTTACTGCTTTTCATCCTTTCTTTTTTCCTATTTTCTTTCTTTGCTTCTTGCTTTCCTTTTATTTTTCTGTTTTCCATGTTCCTCCTTGTTTCTCTTTGAACCTTTCTTCTGTAAAAGTATTTTTGTGTATGTCTGCATGTGTCTGTGGCAGATAAATTATCGATCGATCGATCGATTGATTGAGGGAAAGCGGGGTCAGTCAAGTTGACCTCACCAAGATAGACAACTTAACGTATGTGTGTGTGTGTGTGATGGGGCTGCATGATCAAGGCAATGAACATGATCCACACTGGAGTCCTTGAATGTCACTATGACTTGAAATTTGATAAATAAAGTTGCGTTCCAACGTGTGTTGTTGCGTAAAGGAACGCTGGCGCTCTAACACCAGCTGTTCTGTGTTTATTATAGAAACCTTTATCAGGATACCAGTTCTATTGTGATTAATTATGCATCTCTACTGTGTGTGTGTGTGTGTGGGCGCGCGGATCTCAGGAGAGCTGAATGTGCTCTTTTTTTTTTTTTTTTTTTTTTTTTAAGTTTTGCCTGGAACAAGCACCTTTTAATGGAAAGAAAATGTCTTCAGTGTGGGTCAGCTTTTATTGTCAGCGTCCACGGAGTAAAGCACGTCTCAATGATTCAGGGAGATAAAAATATAAATACATTAAAAAAATAAAGACTTTCTTTATTTTTTTACTTTCTTTAGTCCTGAAAATCTTTTTCATTATATTTATTTTGTTTTGTTGTTTGGGTTAGGATAAATTTTATTATGTAATCTTACTATATATTTTTATGTAATTTTATTCTCAGTAGTGTAATATATTATATGAAATATTGTGCTGATTATATTTGTGATGCGAAAGCTGGATAGGATTGTCTGTCATGTTCTTACCTAGCTATCTGAATTTTTATTGTTTTTTTACTTATTTTTATTTGCTTTAAAAAAAATTATTATTTTTTTTCTTGTTATCGATATTTGTTAATATAAGTTTCGGTATCATAAAATAAAACGCGGTTTCATGCTGTGCCTAATAAATACTCTTCTCTCTTTTCGTTGCTATGGACCTGATTATCGATATCTTGATTTCTTTGCCGTATGTCATCTTTTGAATGATTTTAATTACATGTTTGTTTGTTTTTTGTTTCGGTCAGGTGATCTCCTCTCGCAGACGTCCTCCAGCTCCGTGCTCACCTTCAACACCACTCGGACATGCGAAGGCACGAGCAACAAAGTGCAGACCAGCATCAGTTTCCAGTGCGGTAAAACAATGGTAAGGTTGCATAAAGGAAGAAGCTGCTAATAAACTAGAAATGTTGTTTCAACTTCCTCTTTGGTGTTGTTGAGTAAGCGGCGTTGCATTGCAGCAGATGGAGGAATGGTTTCATTTAAAACGAAACCTCTAAGCGAGCAGATAAATTACTTTCCGTCCGACCAAAAACCCACAGCGGGTCTCAGAGAGCCGAGCCATCGCACCGTGATAATGATTTATTACTCAGATAAAAAAGTCTTTCTGCTTACTCATATAGCTAGGAAAAAAATGCTCATGCTCGTAGCGTGAATAGAAAAAGTGGCAATTATGAGGGACCCAGCGGCACTGGCGGATATTTCCACATGGTTTACAAACTGAAATTGATGTCGTAATTGAGACAGTTTCTCCTTAGAGGAGCTTCAATGTGACGTGAAAAAAAAAACAGAATGTAAGACGTAATAGAAATACATATTGGATATATATATATAATTCTTTTTTTTTTTTTTTTTTTTTTTTTACTGATTATTGCGATTCCTCTTGCACCAGGTTTCTTGGGATTCAGACAATGTTCTAAAAGGGACATACTAACTATGACAAACAAATCATTGAATAACAAATATATACGTTAAAGCTCAGACAGCCTTTAGGAAACTAGAAAACTATGATTCTAATCATAAGTCCCGGTTTGAGTCGAACGCTCCTGGTATATATAAAACATGTCACTGATTGTTAGAATCTTTTTTCTATTTTAGCGCCCTCTAGTGGACTACATCTTCTTTCAATTTCGCGCACCAATTTTTAAGGAAGTTAAACTTTCTCTTCTATATATATAGACTTTTTGTCTTACTTTAAGGCACACTCTTGAAAGTTCATTATTCTGTATTAGGCAAAAGGCTTTTCCTTTCAACTTTCTTTTGGTAATTGTTCGTCAATGGTGTCTGTAAATGTTACCTATGAAGATTAGTTTTACAGTCTAGGTGGAATTATTATTATTATTATTATTATTATTATATATTTTTGCTCACAAGCGTGCATGTAACACCATTTTGAATACACCGAAAAATTTATAACACGTGAATTCAGCATTCAGATTTAAAAGAGAGCAGAATTTGTTAATGCTGTTTACAACCCAAATGTGTTGGCTTTAGTGCTACTGATTGTTCTGAAAATTGGGCCATTTTTCCCCCCCTCCTCGCATAATGGCATTCGTAAGTGTCTTGATGAGAAGTTATTTTTTATGTCAGCGGCATGAAATCAACATGACTCAGAGTTTGAAATCAGCCATGTCATTCAATAATCACATGTCTAGTCTCGAGTTTTGGGGGAAACAAAACTGATGTGAGAGTTACAGTCTGCTACATATTTATAGTTCCTAAAAAGGAACTGCAGAAATTCACGAGCATCCTATCCTCACCACAAGTCAACCATAACCTTTGTCTACCGCAACTTCCCTGGGCGATTCAGTTATATGACATAGATGTAGAGTAACACGAATCCAAGCATGCCCCTTATTTAGTGTTGTTTTTTTTCCCCTGTTCTAAAGGGGACGCCAGAGTTCATGACCGTGTCACAGTGCGTTCATCACTTTGAATGGAGAACTTATGCAGCCTGCAAGAGAGACAAGTTTAAACCAGTCAAGGAGGTGAGTGCGGTGCATGGGATTGGGTAGATGGAAACATGAGTGTGTGTGTGTGTGTGTGTGTGTTAGTGAGAGAGTATGGGTATGAGTGGATGGGTGGGAGGTGATTTCACAAACCACAAAAGAGCACATTGTCATCTCGTCTAACATTTTAAAATTAATGACTGGAGGACATGCTGGAAATGGGGAAAATAATCAACAGCAGCCTGAGGTTGTTGATACCTCCCCTTTGTTGATTTATTTATTTATTTTTATTTCTTTGGATAAATAGCCCACATCTTATTCCTTTTATATCGCACCAATTTGCTAACCATTGTAGTTTGTTTATTAATGTACAATGTTTTTTAAGTCTAAAAATTGTATATCAGACTAAGTAATCTGAATACGTACTGTATAAATATTACGCATTTTTATTTTATTTTTTTAATTATTTCCAGAAAAACATTCTTGTCTTTGACTCTTTTGGTAGTTTTTCTAACTTGCTTGCAGATATAACTCAAAAATAAAACCCGTCATTATATGTTTCTTCACCCGTCTTTAATACACACTTTTATTTTATTCCTGTTCTCCTGAAGGTTCCCTGCTTCGTCTTCGATTCAGATGGGAAAAAACATGACCTCACCCCCCTCATCAAGGTCACAGGCGGCTACCTGGTCGACGACTCGGATGACAGCGTTGACTTTTATATCAACGTCTGCAGAAATCTGGGTGAGAACACAGCCTCGTCTCCCGCTCTTGGTATCGGTCTGTCCGTGTCTCCGCTGGCATCAAACAGCCGGTGATGGCAAGACGAGAACGAGCAAATGATACAGACAGCTTCTTATTCACTCAACTTCTGCTCATGTACTCGACTTAGCGTTAGTAGAGCTTTTTTTAAGAATAATATTTGGTTCTTTGTTATAATAATTACAGCAGGTTAAGTACTTCACCTGCTGGAAATGCAAGCTGTTTTCTTTATCACAATCGTTGTGTGTTTCTCATCAGTTGGGATGAGTGTATATCAGCAACAGACTCGGAAACCTGTTATTTCCTGTGGAAACTGTTACCTTTTTATTTTATAAACAGTTTCAGAAAATAAAGTCATGTTTTGCCCTGTGAACAAAAAGGCAGCACACGGTTCATGGGGGAGTGGCACAACGTGCAGTTCCTTGAATGACCACTAGGAGCTAGCTTCGAAAGTGAATCATGTTTAAGACTTTACAAAAAAAAAAGAAAAACTGAAAATGAAAGAGTCATCAATTGTCTTTGTTTGTGTCTAGATCAAGCAAACAGTCCCTGTCCTAAAGACACTGCTGCCTGTTGGACCAAACAGGGCAAGTCAGTCAGCCTGGGGGAACCGGACAAGCCTCTAGGGCTCTCCACGAATGACAGGTACACATACATGCACACGGACACATGCGCACCGATGAACACACTACAGCTCACCATCATCTTGGATCTGCATGTTGGTTTAAGTTTTGTTTTGTCTGTGTGTGTGTGGTGCAGGTTGAGCCTGCTGTACGAGTCTGAAGACGAGTCATGTAATGGACACAAGCCTGCGGTTACCATCACCTTCATCTGCCCCTCTACGAGACAGCAGGTGAGAGTGTACTCAGGAGAACATGTTCACGAAGCAGGATCATCTCCGGATTGAGATGGAGATATGATGTCTTCAAGATGGGAACATGAGCTAGAGAGATGTCTGATCTGTGGGTAAAATGAGAATGGGATCAAAATATCTGAAGCCTTACACAACATCTTGTGGTTTAACAAGCTGTAACAATGGGAAAAAAAGGAGAAAAAAAAAAACCCCAGATGAAATAGTTATGCATTTAGGCAGGTTAGGTGAAAAATGAAAACAGTTTGTTTTTAAATAATTTATTTTCAATGCAGCTTTAGACAGAACCTACATTCTGAGGAAACGCTGCAGGTGTCATGTAGGCACGAACACCTGTTATTTCCTGTGGAAACTGTTACTTTTTCAAACAGTTACTTTTTTAACTGTTTAAAAAAAAAAATGACGAAAATGAAGTGTTTTGCCTTGTGAACAAAAAAAGGCAAACCATGGTTTTGAAAAACAAAGCAAATGCCAAAGTGCCAAAACATGCATTTCCTTGAATGGCCACTAGTTGGCTCTAAAAGTGAAAGTGTTAACAAAAATAAATGTTAGCAGCCTGATTAAAAAAAAAAAAAAAAAGAATCATCAGATAAAATCATATTAAGCAATAACATTTTACATAATTAGGGATGTGGCCGATTTGAGTGATGGCTGCATTGCAGGTGTCAGACCGCTAGCTGTCTACTATAGATCATTTTAGCTAACCGGCTAACTGAAATAGTTGTAGCATAACTTACCTCAGGAAATGTAGGAGTCGATACAGGACGACACGTAGGGTACGGAGTTCAATCAAAGTCTGAGCAATGATGGCATATAAATGAACATTATCCACGGTGGCATTGTAGCAAAGCTAGCTAGCTTGTGGCTAGCTTCTTCCAACCGAAAGCCAGACTCTGGCAACGACCAGACCTCCCTCAGTCGAGCTTTAAAACCATTGGCTGATGTCACGGAGGGTTTGTCCAGTTCTTCTAAAGTCTATGGTCGAAGCAGCACTACAGTTATTCACACTTATACCCTTGAGTAATGTATAAATAATTTGTTTCATGGCCACCGAAGGCCCAGATGAAAACAAAAAGCACTTGTGCACATGACACCGGTAGATTATAATCTGTGTAGAATTACATTACAGCAGACTTTTCTGTTCTGTGAAACTTTCTTAAGTACTGTAACAAAGCACTAAGTCCATAAATGTCTTCTCACAAAAATATTTACCAAACCCATACATACGCGTTTAATCTTGTTAAACAGCATGTTTTTTTTTTTATCCATATGTTGTTATTCTTAGATTGTGTTACCGCCTGTACAAGGCCCTTTGTATGAGCTGTTACTATATTAACAATAACGCACACAGCTTCTGACTAATCTGATTCCAGAATCCAAATGGTTTAGCACAAAATAATATCGAGTTTGTGTTAAATTAAATCACAGGACACTATTCTGAGATATTGTGTCTTTTTTTTTTTTTTTTTTTTTTTTTTTACATTTTACCAAATCTGAAATTTTAAAGTGAATCTCTTTTCTTGATTTTTTTTTTTCTGATTTATTTTCACAAGCGTTAAAAGAAGTGCTGTTGAACTCGACCAGGCCTCCCTAGCGTTAAACAATCACGTGTTACCAGATTCAAACTTCCTCTCACATGCAACTAGTTTAATGTAACCGAAATTAGATCATGTGTTGAGAAACATTTCCAGTAGAGGAAGTGTTCTGGTGTCATGTCTGGATGCGTAATTACTGTATATCTGAATTATATGTTGTATTTATTGTATAAAAATGAAGTGTTTCTGAAGTGATAGAAAATTTGTTTTTTTTTTATATTTGAAAGTCAGAAAAATTAAAGATCTTATTATATAAGACCTTGGTTTATTCTAGGTGTGGAGAGAAGGTCATGGCTTCCCGGAATAAAGTCAGAACAAACCCAAGCTATGTGATCCGATCATCTGATCCAGCACAGAGCATGACTTGGGATAAATCCCTTTTATAAATAAGACTGACACTTTTTTTTTCACCCCTGTGTAAACCACTAATAAGTATGAGGCTTTATTTCAAATATAAAAGATGAAAATTAACCCGCAGGATGTTTAAACACATTCTAACAAGTTTTTTTTATCGTTTCTTCTGGCTTGTTTACTGCATCTAGATTTTAATAAAGTTATAAAAAGTGCTAAAAGATTTGAATTGAGCTCTGTTTCTTCACAGGGAAGTGACCCGAAGCTGACCGCTGAGGCGAACTGTCGCTATGAGGTGGAGTGGGAGACCGAGTACGCCTGCCACAGAGACTACCTGGAGAGTCACGACTGCAAACTGACCAGCGAAACGCATGACATCTCTGTCGACCTCACACACCTGACACGCGGCTGTAAGTCACGACGCAGAACCGAATCACCCCTCGAGCGACCTAGAAATATGATTGCTCTCACAGAGCTTAAGAATGTCGTTTATTTTTTTCCCCTCATGCTTAAACGTCCCAATGCATGTTGCAGCCGGAGACCCTCCCTATTCCGTTGAGGCCAAGATTGGCCAGGACACCTACATGTTCTATCTTAATGTGTGTGGAGAAACCAGAGCCGGCGAGTGCTCAGACGAAAAGGGTTTCGTGTCGTCCTGCCAGATGAAGGTCGGAGAAAATGTGAAAAAAATCGCTGGGAGGTACAAGAATCAAACCCTCAGGTGTGCAACAGCTGACTTTCTCATCTTCAGTACTTTTATATAATAATAAACTCCGAGCAAAAGTCTGTTAAAAATTATGTATATTGGATCAACACCGCTTTGAGAATATATCCATACAGATCTGTGTTGTGTTTTAAATGGGAGTGACAAAAGATATATATTTTTTTTATTCTGTTTGTGTAAAAGTTCAGAAGTGTGATAATGTGTGAAGCTGTGAGAATCAGGGTTTAAAGTTGTCTCTGTCCTGATACAGGTACTCTGATGGAGATCTGACTCTCATCTATCCTGATGGAAACGGATGCAGCTCGGGCTTCCGCCGCATGACTGTCATAAACTTTGAGTGCGACACAACTGCGGGTCAGTGACTATAGCTCAGTCAGTCAGTGATTCGCTTATTCAGTCGCCCCATCAATCACTTATTCAGGAGGTTGTTTGACAGAATGACTGACTGAATGAACAAACATTGACTGACCAGTCAGTTTAAGAGTAATTTTATTAGTCAGTTATTCACTTATTCGTTCAGTCATTCATACTGAGTCAGTCACTCTTTCATTTCAGATATTCATTCGATCAATTTGTCAGTCATTCAGTCAGTCTCTTCTATGTTCACTTCTTCTCTCCATCACTCAGTCAGTCATTCTGTCAGTCAGTTTATCAATCATTCAGTCAGTTGTCAGTCAGTCAATCATTTATTTGTTAAGTCACTCACTCACAGCCAGTCACAGTTCTTCAGTCATTTATTTGGTCATTCTGTTAGTCAATAATTTAATCTGTCAACCACTTATTTGGTCCATTGGTCAGTCACTTCATGATTTAGTCAGTCACCCAGTCAGTCGGTCAGTCACTTACCTCACTAGTCTGCTGCACACGCCCTTACTTAGTTAAGTGCTAACTAAGTCACTCAGCCAATCGATCGGTCTTTAATCTCTCACATTGTTGTTCAGTCTGTCACTCCGTTGTTTGGTCAGTTGACCAGTCATTCATTCAGATACTAACTTAGCCATTAGGTCAGTCACTCAGTCATTAGGTCAGTCACTTTATCATACAGTTGGATTCTTAAACAGTCAGTAACTCACTCACCCACTCACTCACTCACTTAATTTAGTTAATGTCTTGGGCATACCATGCTTAATTTTTTTTCTTGGGCATTTCATGCTTCTTTCCTAGAGCTGTCTCCTTATTGAACTCTGCCCCCACTGACACTTGCCCCCCCTCACAAACCCCCCCTATACTCTCTCCATTATCATTGCGATATTTAATATTTATTGCACTACACTGTACATACATAACTGTTTGAAAAGCAAATATCCATGCACAATACATTTGTAAACTTCTGATTACATATGTATCTGTACAGGTCTAGTTGTAAATTCCTGTTTATAGAAAATAGCAACCTGTACATTATGTTCATATCTATCTGCAAATTCATGATTACAGTTAATAGCAACTTGTATATATTGTTCATCTATTTGTAGATTTCTGATTATAGTTAATAGCAATCTGTATATTATGCTCACAGTATATCCATCTGTAAATATTACCCATAGCTTCTCCCTGCACATATCCCTTTTAAGTGCACTTACAACTTATACCTTTATCCTGCACTTTCTGCTTATTGCACTCCTGGTTAGACCTACAGTAAACTGCATTTCGTTGCCTTGTACTTGTACATGTGTAATGACAATAAAGTTGAATCTAATCTAATCTAATCTAATACCGTGCTTCATTTGCATCTTATTAATCTTTTATTGGCTAAACCCTTGGTTTTTCCATAAACCTTCTTCAAATTGCAATTTCTCTCTCCAAACTTAAAAATGTTTTTTTTTTTTTTTACTTCCACCATGCGCAGGTTGGAAAATAGAATTTTGCAATCTACAATCTTGTAAAAAAATAAATATATCCCATTCTCTCTTGTTTATTTTAGTTTTAGGCATACACTAACTACACACTGACCATAGAAGCTGATGATGTTTACTTATCTTCTTTTGTCTTTTAATCCAAATTAATTCCTGCTACAATTAAATGTATTTATTTGTTTATATTTCTTTATTTTTCACAGGCAACAGCTCCCCCGTGTTCACAGGAGAGGCCGACTGCACATATTACTTCAACTGGCAGACATCATATGCGTGTATAAATAAAACCAAGGACCTGCTGTGTAGAGTCACTGATGGCAAAATGCATTATGACCTGTCCCGTCTCACTCGCTACGCAGGTGAGCGCTACAACCATAACGAGAAACAGATATCCATCCTTGGGACATCACATGCTGCTGCACGATTGCAAGTTGTGAATATAATGCCTTGTTAAAAAAAAAAATAATAATAAATCACCAATTACTTAATGTGCTTTTTTTGGCTTTACGGTATAAGGAACTTTAATCTTCACCCTTTGACCAGTCAGAATTATATTTTCTCAGCAGTGTTAGAAATTAGTCACAGATATTCATATCTTTGTTGTGAGTGACGTGTATAAGAGGGGAGTCATATTATGAAAGACATCTGTAATATTATTGTATTGCGATATCTGAGTCGTGTAGTCGTTTTGTCATATAATCTAGCACTATTACAACATCGGCGCTCGAGTTCTTACTAGTAGTCATACTTTAGGATCTCATCAGCACTGGAGTTAGCCAATAGTTGTGTGTTACATGTTATGAAACGCAAATAGCAACCTTGTGGATTTTTATATATATTTTTATTTAGTATTAAATTCTTAGGTTAAACATTCTTAAGTCTTGTTTCTGTTTTCTGCCTTTTAGCATCTGATACGCCACAAAACTGGCTGGCTGTGGATGCTAACGTTTCAGAAAGGGATAAAAAACTCTACTACGTCAATGTGTGTAATAAAATCATCAAGCAGAAGGGAACTGACTCATGTCCTGATGATGCAGCCGTGTGTGCTGTGGGTGAGTGAGTCAGTACATTACATATACAATTTTTGTAAGCAAAATAAAGGAGTTTGGACTGCCTGTCTTCTAGATTTTATTTATTATTTTATTTTTAGTTTTTAAATTTATATATATAAATAAAGTTTCTGGTAGTAGAATCTCCTTTTGAAGTGTTATGTCTCTCATAAATCTAAATTTTTGTTTTATTTATACTTTGTTTATGTACTTTAGTTATTTATTTTGTATTTGCACTTGGTATTTAAGGATTTTTTTAATGTATTGTCCAGATTATATACATAAACAATTCTAGTAGTTACACTTTATATTACATTTTTCCATGCACTAGTTTTTAAATTTTTATACATACAAAAATGTAAACAAATACTATATATATTTTTATTAATTTGTAAATTTTTTTTTTCACATTTTCTTTCTTTATTCTTATATATATTCTACTCATTTATTAATGTTTATTTTATTTCTACATTCTATTATTATTTTTAAGCTTCAGTTAAATTGTATAATGCCAGGATGCTTAAATCAGAACAGATTTGTCTGAAAAAATAATTTTTGTTTGCATCCTACTATACTCTACTTTTTAAATTTCCCTTGTAAATGCACATACCTATCGTATGTTCGTATAATTCCCATCACTCACATTTATCATACAAAATGACATGTCAGAGTAAAATGTCTCTCTCGTGATCATTCTTCTAATCAGTCGTTATTTCATCAGGGAAAGAAAAGACGGTCAGCCTGGGTAAATTCCTGTCCTCGCCACAGAAGGACAAGTCGGGGAAAGACTTGAGACTCATATACACAGACGGAGATGAGTGCAGGACAAACAAAAAGATCAAAAGCATCATCACTCTGAAGTGTAAGCCCGGTGACATGGACAGCGCCCCCGTCATGAGGAGCGTGACCAGCGACGGCTGCATTTATGAGTTCGAGTGGCTGACCGCCGCCGCCTGTGTGCTCACCCGGACCAAGGGGGACAACTGTAAAGTGGAAAACTCCTCGGCAGGTAGAGAGAGATGTCTTACAGTCTGCTGTGTACAAAGACTCACAGCTCTTAGATAGACACAGGATCTTTCATTTTATTGAAACATACGCCTGTTTACGATTTTTTTATATATTGCAAATTAAAATATTTACATGGCATTTCATTTAGCTCATTTGTTTATTCCTGGTGACATTTCTCAGGTCGTGAAACTAGCTCCTCTGATCACAACTGACTTTCCATTTTTTCTTTAAAATACCTACCAGTAGGGCTTGGAAACACCAGGGACCTCCTGATACGATATCACGATACCAGGGGCGCCAATTCCATATAAATCAGGATTCTGTTAATATTAAGATTTTAAAAATTTGGTTATCGATCTCTCTTATGAATTACCATATAAAACAATCTTGATTAATATCTAATCGATTTTTTTTGTTTGTTTGTTTGTTTCCCCATCTCTTCCTAACAATGTATAATTTAAATATCCAGGTAAAATAGTTATTATATAGATTAGGATGATTCAACATCGTTTTGATCTCAGGTGGCCCTAGATCTAAGAAAACTGCTCCATTTATGAAAATAAAAAAATTCTTCCTCCCTTTCTCCTGCAGATGTTGAATAAACATGTTGGTCTATTTTCTAGGAATTTCTTTCGACCTGACCCCGCTGAGGAAGGCTGATGGAGGTTATTACAACGTATCCAATAACAAATATGACTATTTTATTAATGTCTGCGGGAATGTTAATGCCTCAAACTGTCCCGAGAAATCAGGAGCCTGTCAGGTTGACAAGAGGTCAGTGAAGTCCACAGTCTTGACTTCAATCAAAACTTCATAAAACTCGTGGACCTTTCCCTTTTAAATTTTTGTTTCTTTTCATTTTTCATCAGTACTCCGTCTAATTCGTGGAACATGGGCGAGTTTAACTCCAGTCTGTCGTATTACGATGGCATGATTGAGTTGGACTACAGAAACGGCTCTCGGTACAACAACAAACAGCACACGCAGCGCTCCACACACATCTCCTTCCTATGTGATCGAGAGGCCGGCCTGGGCAAACCTGAGTTTCAGGTATGGAACTACAGATAAAGCAAAAAGACTGGACATACTGTAACAGATTGGACACAAGCAGTGAGAAATAACGTTGTGCAGTTTCCCACTGGTGCACCAAGCAGTTGGGATGTTTAACATTTGCACTTCACTTCCTGGGCTGATTTATTATTTATTTATTTATAATTTTTTTTAAAACTAGAACGAAACTAAAAAATATATTTAAGAAATCCTAGAATTACTAAAACAATAAACACTACTAAAATAAAATACTAACTTCCTACCTTTTCTGATATTTATTCTGCTACTTTTGCTTGTATTACTATTATTATTGCTACTGATTTTACTTTTACTTCTCCTGCTACTTCTACAACTTCTAATAGTTTTACGAATGTTACTCCTCATGTTACTTCAGCTGTTGATACTACTGTTAAATATTTTACTACTACTGTTTTTAAAACCGTTACTGCTCATGTTACGACTACTCGTTCTACTACTTCTATTACTTGTACTATTTTTATTCCTACTTTTATTTATTTACTAATATTTCAACTACTTTGACAACTTTTATTACTACTAATTTTCTATTCCTTAACACCTGTTACTTATTCCTATAAGTTATTTTTAGTACTCAAACTCCTACTGTTACTCCTGAGCTGCTTGTTACTATTATTTCTACAACTAATACTTCTCCTATTCTTACAACTGTTAGTGACACTGTTACTACTTCTACTACTATTATTGCTACAACCCTTACTACTGTTACTACTGCTATTCATTTTACTATTACTCTTACTGTTACTCCCCGTGTTGTTACTCCTGCTACTTTATTCTATGATTACTTTTACTCCTATTACTCCTACTGGTACTACTGGTAATTATTTTAACACTACTTTTTACCTTTTACTTTTTCCTACTTTTTAAAATTTTTACCACTACTACATTTTTTTTTACCACTTTTTTCTTTTTTACTGCTTCTACCTCTACCTTTTTTTTTGTTACTTCTTAAACTACTTATATTTGTACTACTTTTACAATTGATACTACTAATGTTAGCTTACTACTTCTACTTCTCTAAGTACTGCTACAACACCTAATACTGATATCAATTATAGTACTAGTGCTACTCTCACGACAGTTACTAATATAGTTATTATTTCTGCCTCTCCTACATTATTACAAATTCTACTAGTACAAATTTTTCAACTATTCACTTTGCTACTGTTACTAGTCCTTATCTACTATTGTTACTACTACTCTTACTTTTATTACTTTTATGCCTTCTCCTCCTACTGCTACATATTCCATAATTACTACCACTACCTGAACTATTAATAATACATTTGTCTTTTTTAAAATAATAATACAGTAATAATGTAACATGACATGGCAATGATTTGTTGATTTAGGTGATTTTATAAAATGAATGTAAACTTTCTTCTTCTTGTCTTTCTACTTCTAATTATTATTAATAGTAGTAGTAGCATTTTAAACATTAATATCTTAATCGTTTTTCCCTAAAAAAAAAATTTTTTTAATCCCCTTATGTTGTTTCTCTCAGACTGAGGATGCCTATACCTACAACTTCAGGTGGTACACCTCCTACGCCTGCCCAGAGAGGCCACAGGAGTGTGTGGTCACTAACCCCGGCACCCTGGAGCAGTTTGATTTGTCTAGGTGAGCGATGTTCCTCCTGCATATTTATGATCTCCATGATCCATGAGAACCTTAACTATATTTCTTTACTTCATCCTGATCTGTTCTGTTATCTGTCAATCCTTCTCATATATTTGTACTGAAAGGTTGTTGTTATTTTATTATTATTTAATTTTATAATATTTTTTTGTTGTTATTTTCCCCCATCCCCCAGTTTGTCAAAGTTGGGAAAAGGCGATAACTGGCAGGCCAGCGACCCCAGAAACGGGAGGTTGTACTACATAAATGTTTGCCGGCCTGTCACCCATGTGGAAGGCTGCGACCGGCTCACCTCAGTGTGTCAGACAAAACCTGAGGGTGCTCAGGTAAACGTTTGATTTTTACTGCTTTATTAATTCTTTATGATGGTACAACTGCAGTTTTTTTTTTATATCTTATATATCTTGTCTTTTCCTTTAAATGTATCACTATCAGACTAAATAAATTTTTAAAATTGTTTAGGTCAGTGGTTCTCAAAGTGTGGAGCGCGCCCCACTAGTGGGCAATACAGACATGACAGGTGGGGCGCCATGAACGGGAGGGAATTAGTGGAAAATAATAGGAAAGTACCTATTCTAATT
>JAQKPX010000020.1:16295547-16311342 GCA_030068255.1 Clarias angolensis
AATTGCACGTGTATTTTATCTGTTTTGAACTTGGTGTTGTTTGATCTTATTGGTTTAGAAATTGATATTTCAATAAATAGTAAACTTGAAAATTTGCCCACCCCTTTAAGTGGGGAATGACAGAAAATGTTTGAGCACCACTGGTTTAGGTTAAGTTTAGACAGTCCTTGAGTCCTGAGAAATATATCACAGCTTCCGCTGAAAAAATATAAATCACTTCCACAAATACTCGCCTTTTGCAAGAGTGTTGCTTTTTCTTATTTTGAGTTTGAGTAGTCGCTGCAATACCTCCACCTACTGGATGGGAGTGTGTAGTAGGAGACTGGCAGGAAACGTAGTGGTTGAGCTACATCACGTAAACCAAGAATGATGGCGACAGTGCCCTTTTTTTGTGAGATAAATAAAATGTCTTAATTCTGTTGTAAACAATTAATGTTTTGGATTTGTTTAAATTTTTTAGACTTTTAAGGCAACTTAGATTTTTCCATGGTTTAAATAAAAATACAATGCATCTTCAGCTCACTTCATTTTTAAAGTTTGTTGTTTGTTTATTTATTATTAGTTAGGACAAATCCTGAATTGTTTAATATTCACTACTATGTAAGGTATATTAACATTGTGGACTAAACCTAGTGCATTGTATACCCTTTTGAACCATCAAGAGGTTTATTAAATGTGTTAATTGCTTATTTATACTATCTATTCTCATGTAGTTTCCAAGCTATATTTACAATTATATTGAAACTGTACCATGTCCCATGTGGTACTTTTATAGGGTCCAGGAGAAGTGACCATCAGTAACATGGGCGTTGCTACAAGAGGCCCGATGATCGTAGATAACGATCAGCTAATGCTGGAGTACACAAACGGCTCAGCGTGCGAGGTGGACGGGAAGATGAGCACCTACACCACCCGCATTCACTTTGTCTGCTCGAGACACTCCATAGTGAGGACGACCTTTTAAAATATCTTCCGTGTACAGTGTATCAGAATGAATGAGCAAAAAAACAAACAGTTGTGTTGCTATGCTAACTCTATTTATCATTTTCAGTTAACCGGTCCACGGTTCATATCGGATCAGGACTGCACAGTGAACTTTATGTGGGACACAGAGGCCGCCTGCGCCATTTCAACTGCTGTAAGCTATCAGGTGAGTCTCAACATATTTTTTTTCCTCTCATGTTAAGTTTTATTTAAACAGTTGAAACGGCACAATCCCAGTACAGGTAGTCCCCGACTTATAATCATCCGAGTTACGAATTTCCGCAGATGCGGACGGACCGCGGCTTTACAGAAATTTGTAGATGTGAACAAATCGCAGAGGTAACTTGTGTGTATTGTACACAGAAAGAGACACTGCAGTGCACCAGATAAAGTAAAGTGCAGGTGAAGTAGATTTATTTTTACATTAATAATCATTTTTATATAAATATTTTTGGGTTGTGGAAGGAATCATTGGCGTTTCCATTATTTCTTATGGGGAAGTTTGCTCTGAGACAAAGTAACGTCCGGGATTCCCCCCTCGCCAAGATTTAAAGGGGCAGAAACAACGTTTCACTGTGAGAGTATTTCCTTATGAGCGGTTACGGGTTTTGGTCACATGATGGCAGTGTTGGGAAAGGGGTCAGATTTAGTCAAGTGGATTGGTATGCTTTATATTGTATGCATTTGTGTCAAAGGTGTATACGGCTCACTTTGTCCCCGACTTGTGAACAAATCCGATTCATGAACGTGCTCCTGGAACGCAACTCGTTCGTAAGTGGGGGACTACCTGTAAATGGTTGTGAAGCGACTTGATGATCCAGAAATAGAATAAACATATGTGGAAAATAATAGAAAAAAAAATAAGAAGTCTGTTAAAAATACTTTGTGTTTCTCTCTTCTCATTTAAAAACAAGGCGGGAAAATATACAATATCTTAATAATTCGGATTGCCCGAACTGTAAGTGGTGTACGAGTTAATAGCTATGTGAGCTCCTGAGAAGTATTGTGCAAAACAAAAATCATTGCCTAGTACATTTTTCAGTAGTTAAATTCTTTAAAAAGGGCAATGAATCTAATAATCATTAATTTTCCTAAAGGAAACCTTAGGAGATGATGTGCAGCTGTATGACTGTTATGGAAAACACTTTCTGACCAATCAGAATCAAGAATTTAGGCATCACTGAGCATCTTGCAGTGCCATCACTAAAGAAAAATAATGTTTTAAATATTAATTTTGTCCTTGTATACCTATGTGTGTGTGTGTGTGTGTGTGTGTGTGTGTGTGTGTGTGTGTGTTAGACTTGTTCTTTAAAGCATCCTAACATCAATTTTGAGTTCAACCTGCTCCCATTGGCCTCCCCAAATGGATACAGCGTAGCGGCAAATGGAAAGGAATTCATCGTAAGTCGACATACATTTATTTATTTATTTATTTATTTATTGACCTCTGTCAAAGCAAGACATACATTTAAAATCTTACCGGAGTTGCGTTCCCCTTGTGTCTTGGGCAGGTGAACATCTGCTCGGCTGCGCAACGGTGTAGAGCGGACAAGCCGGACGTAGCGGGTTGTGTGTTGGAGGACGGCGAGCCTCATAGTTTTGTCGGAGTAGAAAGATCGCTGCAGTTTTCCACTGATGGGCAGCTTAGTCTCGTCTACAAAGGAGACGTGGATAAAAAACTGGGTGGGTTACAAAACTCTACAAAACTCTGCATCATGATTAGCGATACCATAATATTACCTTCATGTCGAAATTAAAAATAATAACAAGACTTGCTTTGCTAATTAAATCGCCAAAGTGATTGAATTCTCTGGAGTGTTAAAGCATCCTCCGTATGGTCCTGATCTCGCTCCATCACCTGTTCGGTCCCCTGTAAGCAGCACTACGAGGACGAAGATTCACTTCTGATGAAGATTTGAAGACGTCGGTGCTCGCGTGTCTCGCTGCTCAGCCTAAAACATTTATTTAAATGACGGAATACCAAAGCTTGTTGACCGATAAAGGACAAAGTGTACTGAAAAGCAAGAGGATTATGTCAAAATTATGTGTTTGTCTTTTCTAAAAGTTATTTTAAAATAAATGTGGATAATTTTGACCCTTGTAATATTGTTTTTCGGATGAGTGGCTTCGCTCAACCCCCTTTATCTCTCTCTCTCTCTCTCTCTCTCTCTCTCTCTCTCGCACCTCAGGCATCAGACCTACGTTCACCATAAATTTTGCGTGTGAACCCAGTGCCACTAACGGCTCCCTGAAGTTCACTAATGAGGAGCTCGGCACATCCACACACGTGCATAACGTTTTTTTCGAGTTCTCCACAGCTCTGGCTTGTGAGCCTGCACCGGTAGATTGCCGGATCACTGGTAAGCTAATGTATACAGAGAGTCCGGCAAAAAAAAAAAATGCATACACACTTTAGGAAAAGGAAAAACCTGTCTAAATATTGTAATACTGTACTATATTAATTGCTGTATGGTATTTATTAATATATATGACAATGTTATTAATATATTAATATAATAAACATACTTTTTTTTTTTTTTTTTTTTAAGTCTGTGTACATTTTTTTTTTTTGCTGACTCTGTATATATATTTTTCCAATAGGGTATAATTTTTTTTTTGTTAATGTAGCTGGCGCATTGCACCCTTTATGACCAGAGGGGGGGGAAATCATATTTCAAGTTTAACATGTTTCTTCATGATGACAACTAAGAGAGATAGTAAAGTTTGTTTTTTACACTATAAATGTTTTGCAGGATAATACCAAGGTTTAGATTTTTCAGAATTATTTTTATTTGTGTTTGTGTAGTATATTTTGCTTTCTTTTAAATAAAAAGTTTAAGGCAGACAGACAGACAGACAGATGGATGATTGTAGTTATATTTATAGTGTTAGTTGTAGAAGCTGTCATCGTAATCGTGATAGCTGTGGTATTAGAAATAGTTGTCGCAGTGCTGCGTTCACTGTCTTCACTTACCTGTTTTGTGGTGTGTGTGTGTGTGTGTGTGTGTGTGTGTGCAGACTCTCAGGGAAAGGAGTACGACCTGACCGACCTCAGTCTGGATGATACACCCTACGTTCCCTTAGACATGTCAGACCAGGCCAAGTCTCAGAAGTTCTTCATCAGCGTGTGTAAACCTCTGCCATTTGTTCAGGGCTGCCCAGGTAACTCATACTTGGACTACGATTAAATTCTGTACGTGTCTGTTCACATGCTAAAAATGAACTGCGTATTTACATGGAAATACGACGTTGTAGGAAAATTTATCAACCACCGGGTGGCATTCTATAGCAATTCAGATTGATTCTCCAATAACGGTACTTTAACAATCATTTGCACACTAGTTTGCAGCCTCGCACACACACGCTGCGGACTTACTCAGTCATATTGCGGACTCTTTCACACTCTGTGGACTGTTCTCAGTATACGTTTTTGGATTCTACTTTTAAAACTTTTTATCTATCCTTTTTTTTTGTTTTTATACCTACATTCATTTTATATTTGATCATTTTATTTTTAGTTTTCATCGCATTCATTGGAGAATTCAAAGAAAGAATTTTATTGTATGGGGGGAGACATGTTTCTTTACTGTGCATATGATACCGTTTTTATTTATTTATTTAATATAAAAAATTTAATATAAACACCCACCTGGTTTATAATTGACTTGGAACCAGGTTCCCAGTTTTATATAATCATTAGTGTAACTTCTGCCTGTGTGCTTCTGTATTAAAATGAATAATATTCACTTTTATTTTAAATAAAACGACAGAATGTTTTGTCGTTGTCAGGCGGAGTGATCGGAGCGTGTGGGCTGTTTAACGGCCGAGGCGTGAACCTGGGCCACGTGCAGTCCAGCCTGCAGGCCAGCTCAGACGGCTCCATCAGCATCGTCTATCAGAACGGGGATAAGTGTGGCTCACAAGGGCGTTACTCGACACGCGTGATCTTCCAGTGTGATGATAGCCCCGTAAGCAGCATCAGTCTGTTTGATTCATCTATTATTTCCACCTTGTGCTTTTTATATTTATTTCCTATATGGGATTTTCTAATTCTTAATAAATCAAAAAAAGAAGCTTACATTTTAAATTCCTGCTCCTTTGCTGTCTGAAGGGCTCACCCATGTTTGATCGTAAGGACGGCTGTGAATATGTCTTCATCTGGAGGACCTCTGAGGCTTGTCCAGTTAGGAGAGTGCAAGGTAGGATTTAAATCCCAAACCATCCAAATGGATTTAAAACTTGATCTTCAAAATCACATGTGTCTCTTCTGTAAACATGGCCTTAGCGTAGCAGTTTCCATGTATGCATGTGTGTCCACTTTCTGATCTTACTGCCTTTTGGTTCTGTTCATATTTTATCACTTGTGTGCAAGTCTACAGCTTCAGAAAGGTCACTTCCATCTGCAATTTTTTGTTTACAATCGGGCGGGCGGGGATCAATAGCGAACAAATTCCTTCTAGAGTGGGTGAGATCGGGATTAACAGTCTTGTCTCGTATGTACGTCTATTGCTGGCACGCATATTTTTGTATGTGGGGGAAAAAATAGATATTCAATTTAAAAAAAAAAAGCTTCTCTGTAATAAGTGTGCAACTTGGTAAATTTGGAGAACAGTTAAACATTTTTAGAAATTAAAGGTGAAAGGCTTGAGATTAGTGATGGGAAGTTCGAATCATTTTAGTGACTCGGTTCTTTGAATCTCGTTCATCAAAAAGAACGAATTTTTTTTTTAGTCATTTCGTTCATTTCGTTCTTTTGATCAGAAATAAATTAAAATGTTGCGTTTTCAATAAAAAGACCCCCTATACGTCTACATACTTAATAAATATATTCTCTAATTTTGTTCCATCAGGTACCGACTGTAAGGTGAAGGACCCCCGGAGCGGGTATGAATTTGACCTGACTTCACTAACTGTGACGGATTACGAAGTGAAGAGCCTGCAGTATGAATATCACTTTGCTGTATGCGGCCCTCTGAAATCGATAGTTTGTGCACATGGAGCTGATGTCTCCTCCTGCCAGGTTGAGGGCACCAGTCACAGGATTTCTGGTCAGTGCTATTGTTTTTTTTTATTTTTATTTTTTATGTTGTTTAATTATTTTATCATCCAGCTTATTTCTGTAAATACATTTTCCGATGATTTGCGGTTTTTCTTTACCCTTTACAGGGCTGGCTAATCGAAACTTAACATTTGACGACGGCATCATAATGATCAACTACACACACGGGGAAACCTGCCACAAGATTTATAACCGATCAACAGCTATTTTGTTTTCCTGTGACCACAGCAAGAATCCGGTATGATATTAATCAAACTGTATGGGGTTTCTATTTACTAAGTGTGTGTTTTTTATTTATTTATTTATTATTATTTTTTATGAATGATTATCGCAGGGGAAGCCAGCGTTTATCAGAGAGACCGCAGACTGCACCTACTTGTTTGAATGGCACACTGCTTTGGCCTGTCCTCCTTTTAAGACCACCAGCTGCTCCTACAAGTGAGAACCACACGATTCATTCTCTCTCTGAATACATGCAACAAATATTACATGTATCATAAATATTGATACCCATGAATATAAAATCAGCTACAACACAAAAAAATTTCTTTCTTCATTAACCAGTATTTTTACCATAATTTTTTTCCCTCTCAAAAACGTCCCTGGCAAAAGTGTTGGCGCCCCTAAAGAATATTGATTGCAGAGGTTCTTGTGATGATTGGTTAAGCATTATGGATACTCCACCAAGATATTTTACCTCAACACACACAAGTTGCCTATGCCATGAGGTTCAGATGGACATACAACAGAAAAAAAAAAGTGTGCTATTTAAGCGTCTCATCGCTGTGTCCGAATCGCATGTTTTTCAGTGACGGCACTGGACAATCGTATGATCTGTCCTCCTTGGCCCTGCACAGCAGTAACTGGGTGGTTCTTCCTCAGACCGGGAACAAAGATCAGCGCTACTACATCAACGTGTGCAAGTCCCTCGTACCACAGAGCGGTGAGTCAGATCTACGTCTGTGAGCCTGCTGTCTTAATATGAGGTAAAGGATAGAAGTTAATACGAGTCCGGTGTAACTTTAAACTGGATTAAAAAATAATAATAATAATTGTGTTATTCGAGTTTGAGCTGTGTTTAATTAAACCTTTCTTTATAAAGTTGGTGCCCTTAAAAACAAGGACTGACATAAAAGGAAGCTAAGAGTTTATTTCATGCAATAATTTTTGCTCAAGAAGTATTTCTGTTTTTTTGCCCCAGTTGTACCTTTTTACCATTTTTCTTTATTTATCCTTTACTCATACACCAAACATACTTGTTGCATCATTTAGTCATGGATCGCCCACTTTCGGTTCTTTGGCTCTAAAAGTTCTTCGACTTTGCATAATGAGTTTTATAGCTTTTTTTTTTCTCCCCATCCTGTTCGTGTGTGTCAGGTTCATGGGGCTGCCCGAGCAGCGCATCAGCGTGTCAGAAGACCGGCAACGAGTATGTGAGTCTGGGAGAAGCTCAGTCTGAGCCACAGTGGGAGGACAACAAGCTGGTGCTGAAGTACACAGATGGAACGAACTGCCCGGGGGGAGACCGCAACCGATCCAGCATTATCCGCTTTATATGTGATCACAGCAATGTGGTGAGACAATAATGTGTAGCACGTTACACACAGACATGTTTTAGATAAAGGAGGTCAGTGCTGAATTGCCTTGAATTAAACAGAATCGTCTTGAGAAATGAATCACGATTTAATATGTTTATGTAAAAACTGTGTTAAAACAGTTAAACCTGTTTTGGACAAAATGCTTCAATTACAATTGTGTGTGAGAAGTTTGTATAAATTTTTTTGGCTAACTCTGTGTATATAAATGTGTGTGTGTGTGGCTGGCTACCTGCAGGACTCAAAGCCCAATCTAATCACTGCACTAGAAGACTGCGTGTACAGCTTTGTGTGGTTCACAGCAGCAGCGTGTCCACTTAACAGCACAGAACACGGAGACTGCAAGGTCACGAATCCACTCACAGGTGAGTCCTCCAGCATCCTTTTACAACCGCTGCGTTCAGACGTTCTACGTAGTTTTAATACGAATCGGGTGGCTGGCAACATAGCTATGTTTTCATCTGTTTCTTGTACATAATGTTAGCAATAAACGCCAGCTAGCGTGTATATGTAGGCGTATTCATTAGCGATCGTCCACGTTCTTCTCTCCACAGGGCATCTGTTTGACCTGAGCTCGCTCACCCGGGCAGATGGATATACAGTGTACCATAGCATAGACGTGAGGAGGATGTACCGCCTCAATGTCTGCGGCCCTATTGGAAACACCGGCTGCGCCGCCGAAGCAGGTGACGCCCCCAAAGTCAACCTTAAATTAAAACTAAAAATTAGATAAGATTCCCTGATCCATACTGATGGGCTTGTCTGTACTGCAGGAGTGTGTATCAGAGACACTAAAACAGCGGTGAACGGGGGATTGTCTAGCAGGAAGCTGGTCTATAAGGACCATGTGGTGGAGCTGACCTACGAGGGCGGAGACGTGTGTGCAGCCAATCCGTCGCTCAAACACAAGAGCGTCATCAGCTTCGTCTGCAAGGAGGAGGGAGGCGGCGCCAGCAAGCCCGTGCTCGTCTACTCGGACGAGCACACGTGCACTCACTCTTTTTCTTGGCACACACCGCTGGTCTGCGAACAAAAGGTACTACAGCAGCAATCCGTGGTGTGGTAGGGTTTTTTTAAATAGCGGATTAAGACACCTTTTTTTTTTCTTCTATCGTTAGGTGTTTTCGGTATTCTTTCTCTTAAGATTATTTTATTTTAGGGCCTAGGTTATTGCTTAATAACCATGGTTTTTAGCGTTTTTTCAAAAAGTTAATGTAAAACTTCTGTTGCAAAAACCAACCACTTCTGGCTTGAAAGTAAAAAAAATAAAAATAAAAAATAATCATTCAGAAGCCAGAGGCTCATGTACAGCAACTCAACAAAACGCCATATACTGTTTTCCCGCCCCCACCCTCACCCCACTCTTGTAAAAACTGAAAAACAAGCGATTAAGCTCACTCTCTAAAGCTTATCTCTAAAGCTATACATTTACCAAGTCCGCTATTTGCTGATCTCTCACTAGTCTGCAATTTATGAGGACAAGGTCATGCCCGAGTGTCCTTTTTAGACGTCATGGGCTCGTTTGAATCTCGTCAGAGGTCGTGTGCAACATTTTTCCTAAGAATAAAATAAATAAAAAAATAAAAACGACCTGACCTGACTTTAAAGGCATAACTGGCTAAAAGAAGACATGATTAATTTTAGGATTGTGAAATTACGTGGAGTTTAAACCCTTCAGGCCCAAATAGAATTTTTGTTTGGAGTAAAATGAAAGTAATATTTTAATGTATTAAAAATATCTTTTTCGAGTAATTTTCGACACTTATTGTTTACTTGATGCATCCTAATAACTGCTCAAAGTCATGTCCCTCTTTGTTTTATCTGTAATCGAGATTTAATAACTGAACACATCATTAATGGAAATTGAAGTTCAGCCACAAGACTTGTTCACTGTGGTTTTAGTAAATATATGAGTCGTGGGTCATGCGCTGAAATGTTTCTGTTTTTGTCTGCGCCTAATACATTAAGTATAAAATGCAGCGTCAGGACCGCCGGTGACCTTAAAGTGATGATGTCGGTGAAAAGAATAGTAGACTGCAGATTAGCCAGAATCCTTAAAGTATAATAGATGATGTATCTAAACTCTTACTTAACTTTACATGAGTCAACTCAGGACACTTCAGTTATTATCTTTAATCAGTTATGACTCAAGACTATGGCTGTGTTTACTAAAGAAATGTAACTGAAATCATTTTATTTTAAGAACCCAAAACTCTTATTAAATATAATTAATTTAATTAAGTGATTTAATATGGTTTTAAAGTTTATAATAGATTACTTACTTAATAATTAAAATATTCAGCTCACTCTGTAGGTCTACTTTATTAATCTGTCTACTCTAACGCTCTAACGATCATGTGTACAGTTGAGGTGCTCGGTTTGGAACAAAACCAACCTGATAGACCTGAGTCCTCTGATTCACCTCAGCGGGTACTACACCGCCACGGACGAGGACACGGGCGCGAACGCGGACCAGAGCAAGGACACGTCTCGTGTTTTTTACATCAACATCTGCCAGGCTCTAAACCCCATTCCAGGGGTCATGTGTCCTCCTGGAGCGGCCGTGTGCATGGACCCTCCTAACGGAGACCCTATTGTAAGTTCATTCAGTTACATTTCAGTTACATATGATTGCGTCACTCAGTTCATGAGGATCTCGACAGAAATGCCTGCTTTCGAGGTTTCGGGTTCATCTGAGTAATCTTGGTAAAATTATTATTTGTTTTTTTATTTTATTTTTCCCCAGGACATCGGACATGCAACCTCCGCTCCTAAGTATAACACTGCCACTGATCAGGTATTGATCTTTCCTTTTTTTTCTTTCTTTTTTTTTTTTTTTTTACACCAGTGTTATTTCCTTATACAGGTAGTCCCCGACTTATGAACATTCGAGTTATGAATTTCCGCAGATATGAACAGACCACGGTTCTACAAAGATTCGTAGATGCGTAGATCAAATCGAGGAGGTAGCTCACGTGTATTGTACCAAAAATAGACACTGCATTGCACCAGATACCAATATTTACAATTATATACAAAATTCCCAGTGTGTAAGTGAATGTATAAAATTACTCGTATATTGTATTTGTGTGCATGTGGGGGTGCGGGAGAAATGAGTCATCGGTTACAATTAATCAGTCCAGGAGCACGTTGACAAAATGGCTGACAAAAAACAAATAAAAATCCTCAGAGTTCACAGTCCACTACAGTGGAAAACAGCTCTGAGACAAAGTGGTATCCCCTCGCGATTTAAAGGCGCAGAGACAGCGATGTTACAGTTGACGTGTGAGATTCATTTCAAGTTCACACATCAAGTGGATTAATATGCTTTACATTGTATATTTGTGTCAAAGGCGCATAAGACTCAATTTGTCGGACTTAAAAACAAATCCGACTTGCGAACATGCTCCCGGAACAAAGATCTACCTGTAGATTTTTTTTGTTTCTTTGTTTTTTGCTTACAGTTTTTTTTTTGTTTGTTTCTCCCCTTTTTTGCGGCTTATGACACCAGGTGCAGATTGATTTCACCAGCACAACACCATGTAAATCTAATACCTCTGTCAACTACACGTCCAGAATCCTCTTCACATGTCAGAAAGACACAGACCTGGTAAGTCACTCCATCAGCCTCTTCATCATCATCCATCAGCGACTCGAACCTGGATAGCCCTCAAGCTTTCTTTTATGAATTACAGGGCTCTCCGGAGATGATGCGTCAGCTGGACTGCATGTACATGTTCGAGTGGGCGACTCCCCTGGTGTGTCCGGAGGTGGTCACCGCAGAGGGGTGCAAGCTAAAAGTCTCTGAGCTGCAGTACACCTTTGACCTCGCGCGTCTCTCCAAAGACGTTCAGGTAGTCGTCCGTGTTCACATTTTACATCGGTGTTTGTTCATTCTTGCAGCAGATACCTTTATCGAAAACCGGTTGAAACCGGAACCATGACCATTTCACCATTAGAAGGTTAATAATAAACCATAATTCAATAAGCAGCAAGCTATAAATAGATCAACAACATTCAGAGTCATTCAGTAAATGGCAAGTCACTTGTCACACATGTACTTTGTTTCTTTTTGGCGTCATCTGTCCAGAATCTTTTGATAATCTGTGTGGAAAAATGAGTTTTTTTTTTTATCAACACTTAAAATTTAACTAACTGTACACTCAGAATCAGCAATTGTTCTTAAATATTTATTTTACTTCTCTCTCTCTCTCTCTCTCTCTCAATAAGTCATATAGAATAAGTCATTATTCTATTTACAATAAAATGCACAGTATTCTAGGTAGAAACCAGTTAGTTAGAGAGCAAACTTTTCTTTTTTTTTTTTTTACAAATAACAAAAAGTTATTTATTACTACAGTGCCTGTAATATAAAACAGTAGTTATAACTCTATTAATATTTTGTGCATTTTGTGTGTTGTGTAGGTTACTGCTTCCTCCGGGACGTATAACCTGAATGTTTGTGGGTCTGTATCTGACAAGAGGTGTAAGAAGAGTCCGGTGTGTTTGGTGTCCGGCGCTTCGGCTTTCTCGTTCGGTCTCAGCCAGGCCATGACTCTGAACTACAGCCGAGATGATCAGACGGTCATCATGCAGTACGGAGGCGGAGACCTCTGTCCTCCAGGTCAGCTTCGTCATACCAGATGCTTAATACCGTGTGTGAGAGAAGATCTTCATGACAGGATAATAAAGTGCTTATGTTAAGAGTTTAACATAAATTAAACCGGGCATTGTCTATGACATTTGTAATCAGTGACTAGAGCTCAAGGAGAAGCCAATATTACAATCATGTTTGGGGAATAAAACATTACTTTATTAGCCAAAAAACAAGTCATTAGATTTAGAGCTATCTTGCTTTTTTGTTTTTTTTGCGCTGTAGTGACTCCAGATGGAACGTTGTGCGTCTTTCCCTTCACCTTCTTGGGCAAGTCCTATTCTGAGTGCACAGAGGACGGCAGGACTAGTGGCAGGAAGTGGTGCGCCACCACAGCCAACTATGACAAGGACAGGCGATGGGGCTTCTGTACTAATGGTAAGATGTGGTGCTCTTGTATACTCGTATTGGGTGTCCCGTTGGTACTCTTTTTGTTTTTCTTTACAAACATTTTTTCTGCTACAGTAAATATAACTTTACTTCAATATAACTGACTTCATGTTGAGTCGAGCCCATGACATGCATGGTGATAATTGTTCATCTCAATGAGCTCTAGAAGTGTACCGAGTGGTTCCTCAGGGGCCCAAACTCTCAGGCACCATAATGGCATCAGATTCCACCTGTCTGCTGAGTTTTTGAGTGCGTTAAAACCTCTAAAAAAACAAATATGGCCCTTCACACACTAGGCGACATAGGGCTGATGTCATAGTGCTTGGGCCCTAACAAAAAATGTAAAAAAAAAAAATTTTAAAAACGTCTACAGTATACATACATACAGTATATATTTTAAGCTTATAAACTTTTCATTTTGGTAACTTTTGTAAATATTGTAAATGTTTAAGTTTATAAAGTGTATAATTATGCAGGATAAATTACAGACTCATTTGTTTTAAAATTGAGCAAACAAGAACAAAACATGAAAACAGGAAGTGTACAACGTTGAAATCAAATACGTGTAAAACTGATGGGAATTGCTTTAAAAAAACATTACTGTACATTTCAAAAGTCAAGCGTGACTCCAGCATGACGTAAGTGCTGGTGTAGCATTTTAAATAGCTGAAAATTATAAATAGAGGAAAAAAATAAGCCTGGAGCTAGAAATTAATGTAGCACATGGTCTTTTACACACGTGTATTTTTTACATACGTTTCAGGTTTTACTGTACGTCACTTTTATATACGTTAACTAGATTAAAAAGAAGGGACAGCATACTGTATTTGACATGTAATATAAACAACCGGTATGTATATATGCAAATACGACAAGAGTTCGAACACGAGTTTGATTCCAGTCTCCGTTCTGCATGTATGGAGTTTGCCGGGTGGGTTTCCTCCGAGGTCTCCCAGTCCGAGGACTCCCACAGTCCAAAGACATGCAGATTACCTTGTCCAGGTCTTCTGGAATGGGCTCAGGTGTTACACTAGGATGATTATCTTCACAAATGTTCACAATGAACAGTGAAGCAACCAACAAAAAAAAAAAATGGACATGTGTCACAGATGAGTGCGGAGTGACACAGGTCCAGCCAGACAGTTTTCAGCATGTAAAAAAGCAGGAAGTGCGAGTTTTAGAATCCTTTTTTTTTTCCTCTGCTTAAAATAAGCCTTTGTATTAATATAATACCTTTAAGATTGTTTACTTAACAAAAAAATCATCTTTCAGGGACCTCCCGGAGGCAGTCGACCATCTTGTTCAAGTGTGACCGCACAGCGACCAATAGCCAACCGCAGCTACTCTATGAGACTCAGGCTTGTTCCAGCACCTTCATGTGGCGCACTAACGTCGTCTGTCCTCCGAAAAAGATGGAGTGCAAACTGGTGAGCCAGCACCAAACATACGACCTGCGCACTCTCTCTTCTCTCACCGAACCGTGGAAGTTCAGCACGGACAGGAACGACGCGTAAGGAAATGGTTTTTTTTTATCTTTTTTTTTTTTTTTCTTAGTCAGTTTACAGCAAGTTATGTTGGATGGATCATGACTTTTAAATTAAAGAATACATTTTCTAATCTAGTGATTCAACCAAAAGCTTACACAGCACTCTTACCTTTCCAGCAGTTTAGTGCTGTTTCTTGTAACAGTTTTATAATATGACTAATAATAATGCTTTCAAACTTGTATGGTTCGTTTCTCAAACTCAAGTTCAAACATTAATATAATAGTGTAAAGGATGCTTTTAAAATGTAATTGCAGGTTCAACTCATTTAGTTTTAAATTAATTTGGATTGCGTGCCTTATATCTAACTCCAGGGTGCACATTTTGCTTGCTGTGTCAGTGCTAGTTAAAAAAATAATAATAATAATAATTGCCTCTGTTTTGTCTTGAACCTTGCTGAGGCAGACCTGGAAACAAAAGTTAAAATTTCTAAATACTTTGCATTAATCAGTAATAAAACTTGGACGCTAAAGACACGAAAGTCTAAACTCTTTTCGGCCGCATATTGTTCTACAGTTACTACATGAACCTGTGCCAGGAAATCCACGGAGGCCTGAATAATTGTCCGGAAGGATCCGCCGTGTGTCGCAGACGCTCCAGTGGAAAAACAGACACCCTGGGACTGGTATTTACTCAGACCATGGGCTTAAAGGGTCAGTGGCCTTTAGTATGTATACTCAGATTAAAAACATGTCGGGGAAGAGAGAAAGAAAGAAAAAAAAAAAACTGAACATGTTGTTGTTGTTCTTCTTCTTCTTCTCCAGATGGAAAGATACAGGTGAATTACACCATGGGGAATAATGTGTGTGGGAATTCCAGACAAGCCAAAACCATCGTCCAGCTGTCTTGCGGCAGCACCATGGGTCGTCCAAAATTCCTGAAGTGAGTGTAGTTACAGTATGTGGAAAAGCATATGGAAAGGATTAAACACACGCCTGCATACACCCTTCTACGAAGATACAGTAGACACCAGAAAACATTTATATTTCTGTTTTTTTAGGTACATGTGAATAAAATCTAGATCCATGAAAGTGAAAGGACACGGTGCGCACATGCTCTAGTGGCACATTCATTCCCATGGTGCTTTATTTACTGTAGATGAACTTTGACCTGAACTTTCAGGAACTTCAGATAGTTCATGAATAAAAATAACAAGAGTGGGTCCTTTAGTAAAGTTTTTTTAGTGAAGAATTGGGTATTATTAAATATTGCATACTTTGTTTGCTTGTTGTGATTTTGCAACACCTGACTGAAGATGTATTTACCTCGACATTTGCCTTTAGATGTCTATTATAAGTGAGTTGGTTGAATTAGGTTCAAGAACTGCCGCACCACTTTGCCTTTGGGTTGGGAGAAAACAACAGGCTTTTCTTTAGTTGATTTATCCCTTCAAGCATTATAATACATATGTTAATACCAGGTGTAAACTTTGCCTCTGTCCCATCACCTGAGGAAAACTCGAGCAAAGTGTCGCATAGTTTCACATAGAGTTAACTAGGGGTGGGCGATATACCGGTATACACGGTTAACCGGTAGAAATTTGTCAACCGGTAGAGATTTTGGTCTATC
>JAQKPX010000020.1:16427744-16438302 GCA_030068255.1 Clarias angolensis
AGAGAGTTGACGCACGGTCCCACCCCATCAGTCCTCATGCCTCGAGAGAGAGAGAGAGAGAGAGAGAGAGAGAGAGACAAGGCGAGGTCGTGTGTGGAAATTATTTCCACATTATTAAAAGCTCCCGCCATCGCTCACCCCTACGCCCTCGCCGAGATTCCGCAAGAGCCTGTCTTTTGGCAGACCGTCCAGACCGTTCCTTACTCTCGTCCATATGAAGACATCGGTCCGCTCCAGCTGTCCTCCCACTTTGTTTTCCGCAGCGTCTCCAGCTCCCTGCCTCCGCATGTGCCAAAGCAGCTCTCCGCTTGGGTTTCGTCAGACAGACCCCGTTCGCCGCATTCCTTTCGCCGCTCCTCTCGCCGCCTGGTACGAGGGAAAACATCATCCTTCACTCAGTCCACACACACACACACACACACACACACACACACACACACACACGGCGAGATCATTACACCGAAGAATTCTGTGAGGCTGAAGAGCATCAGATGAAGTGATCTAAAGAATGTCTTTTCTTCCATGTTGTTCACACATTCTACAATGCGAGGCCTTGAATTCGTCTCACACACACACACACACACACTTTGTGTCATTCGAGCCTGCTTTAAACACAGCTGCAGGTTCTTAATCCCTGCATTCGTCCAGCGACAAATTATCCACTGAATGTCCTCAATGCATGTCAGCAAGGATTAATCCAGATAAGTGTTACTGTGTGGGGGAACGTAATTACAGGTTTGCGGTTTCGGGAGACTAGCTCAACGACGATGGCGTTCCTCGAACTTGATATATCCGCAGGCTGATGAAGGTTTTAACGTAGCTGTTTTTGCGCCGAAACGTTTTCCGTAATCGTGCCGACAATCCTCGCCAGCGCTAATAGAGACGGCCAGTGAACTAAATAAGACGGATGTTGCCGCGGCAGGCTGCCCTTCATCCCTCATTTCCTGCATTTGCAAAAGGGCTCAGTTATGATTTTTTATTTTTTTTTTGTAGTATTAAATGTCTGAGCACAGCTGGTGTCGGCCCCTGCTCGTCGTGCTCCTATCAAAGCTTGCCCCGCGGGGGCTGAGCAGCTGAGGCTGGTCACGCGTTTCCGTTCGCACAACTCCGCTTGGATTAGCAGCGCTGCAGGCTCAGTGCTGGAGCTATTGATGATAATACCGCAGCTGGGCCTGAGCACTGAAGTCTCGAGCTACACAAGACCTGGCAGACAGACAGCAGCAGACAGCACTGAGTCAGATGATTACTATGTTTTTTTTTTTTCCTCACACGCACAAATACACAGTGAGATGCTAGCATTCACAAATAGCATTCTGGCATGAGCGGTAACAAGTTCACCCCTTCATCCGGAGATCGCAAGATGATAGATGATGTAGCCTCCAGTACCTGAGGAGCACAAAGTGAGAGAGAGCAGATTACCCGAGCTCTCTCAGGGAGGAGGAGGGAATGGCATGGGAAGCAGAATTGGCGCCTAGCGCTATCCTATCAGTGCGTTACCCCACTTTTACACACACAGGTGTAATTCGGAAAGATGCGGTCGGGTGATGTCACGCGTCGGTCTCCTGCTTTAGTCTAGTAGGTGATGGTGCTGCACCAACCTCCCATGAGCAGCGGAAAAGTAAGAGAAGTAGCGAAAAAGCACCACAGATGGAAGAGGTTCACATTTTTGTGAGGAAGATGCTCTGTTTTGAAATGAAATGAATCGATTAATAAAAGTTAGCATAAATTGCTCTGCTGTATACAAGTGTTTACGTTTAAACTTGTTCTCCTATGCCAAGTGATGAATAAAAAAAAAAAACATTAGTTCATTAAACTTTTATTGTATTAAAATTAGCTGTGTAATTTGTATTGTTTGTTTAAATATTATGTATTATACAATCAACTCTATTTATTATTTTTACTGTAAAACTTTTGCTCCATTCTCCGGTCCAGTAGGTGGCGCCCATAAACAACGCAGAAGTAAAAGAAGGAGTGATATTCTCACAAAGCACCGCAGATGGAAGCAGTTTGCATTTTGTGCAGGAAACGTGGTTTGTTTTTATGGAATTTGCCGATCTTGGAGAATTTAACATTTAAAAATTTTAATAAAACTTCAATAAGTGTAAATCGATTCTGAATAATAAAAAAAAAACAGATAAATAAAGAATAGATTAAATTGTTCTGCATTCTATCATGTTAATGTTTATTCTTTTTCTCCTATGCTAAATGATAATTATTCCTTATCACTATAACTATTTTTTTATATTCAATATTAAATAACTAACAACAATATTAAATAAGTCAATTGAATCAATTTACACTTTTTGACGTTGTTTAGGTAAACCAATAATCGTTAAACGGTCTAAAATTGATGGATTTCTTGAAAATATTTCATGTTTTAAGAAAACACTGGCTTGCAGTATACTTGGGTTTTACAAGATTATCACTTCTTCCTTTGAGTTTATGTGCGGTTTGTGCGGTACTGCCACCTACTGGATTGGAGTGTGGAGCACAAGATCAAGATGACTTTGTACAAGACCTGATGACATTTTAAACAATCTACAAGACAATCGACACAGTCTTTCATTTTTTATTAAATAGTAGCTTTTGGTAGTTTTTTTTTATTTTTTATTTTTTTTAACACTTTCGAAACGGTTTGAGAGAGAGCAGCTTAAACAGACTATTTTGAATCTATCTGGCCAAAAATGTAATCGAATCACGGCTCCTATATCCGCAGGAGGCCGCAGTGGCTTGGTGCTGATCCTGAAAATGATTCGACAACTGGGAAATCACGTAGCGCGTGCTCGGCTTAAGAAGAAAGTTGCCGTGTCTGATTACTTTCGCCTCGCTTGTTGTCCCTGTTTCCAGCTGTGAACATCGAAACTCCAGCCCGCTTTAATCAGATCAGGTTGATTTCATTTCCTGATTATTTTGATTTCGAGGAGAACGAACCGATTTTCTGCGAGCTGACTGTGGGTTAGCGGTAAAGTTTACACATGTGCTCACCTTTCGGCAGGTCTTGAGATCTGACAGTACGTCAGGTTTCATTCGTAAGCAGAGCAAATATTGCTGCACAGTTGCATTTGTTGCTAATTATATACAGTCCATTACGTGGCTAGCGAAACGACTCTCTTGTTGATTTGAGAGAGAGAGTCATGACGAGAGTAAGGTACTGATGATAGAAAGCTTATTGCTCGGCGTGAAAGCATGGCCGAGTCCCGAGCTCCTCCTGTTGCTCCTGAGTCTGCTTACTGAGACAATGCCGAACTTGAACGAGTTTTTGAAGTGAGTGTCATGATTAGAACTTTTCCAAGCGTCTGGATTTGCTCATGAGGATAAAATAAAGCAATGTCTTTTTTCTTCTTCTTTTTCTTATTTTTTTTTATTCTGCACACGTCGGTCTTGGAAGCCACTGAAGTTCTGCTGACTCTCGCGAAAACCTTCATCTATTATCTTGGGGGATTACCTCACCTGACAAATAGCTGACACAGGTCCAGCCCTTGACAGAGCGATCGATGTGTCGTATCGAGTGTTATTGAGTGCTTGTATACGACTTGCTACACATGGTAGCTTAGACGTCACAGTAAAAGAAATTAAAATAATACACCCGCCAGGGAAGCGAGGTTTAGATCCCTGAAGGGAACTGAATTATTCAGTGGCACGGCGTACAGCTTATCAGGTATCCGAGATCAGACTCCAACAGGTAAGTGCATTATTTAAACGAGGAGTTCGGACCAGGAAACGAGAACTTTAGCTTTGCATTGTTGGACTGTTGAAGAAATTGTGAACCGCCATCCTGGATGGGTTTCGAAGATCGGGTGGGGGGTGGGGGGGTGGGGGTGGTTGTTGATGGCTTGCGGCTTTGCTTGTGGGTTTAGTGTTTACAGGGCTCGCGGCCAAGCTTCCGTCTCTCTCTGCCCCAGCTGTTGCCCTGAGGGCATATCGATTTCCCATTGTCATCTATTTCCCTGCTCTCCTGGCTGTAATGAATGAATGTTGCTTTGTTACACCTGTTGTAGAGTGGGGTAGCTTTTGTGTTCAAGACCTCAAGAGGTGATCATTTATCTTTCATAATTTTATATAAAATTTTAAAGTCTTTCACATCAAAAGAACTAGGAAACCAGCATGACCACACACACACACACACACACACACACACACACACACACACACACACACACACACACACACACCAGCCACTCGTTGCGACCTCGAAACAGTGAACAGATCAGCTGTCCGAACGGGAATCCTGCTTTCTCTCTCGAGTCTCCAGTCAGGACGGGTTTAGACAGTCAGCCCTGGCTTGGTTTCAGCCAACAAGGAACGCTGCCAGTTAGAAAATGAGATGCCAAGTCTATGAAGAACGATACAGCAGCCTAAAAGGAACAGGATGCTGCGTTTGAAAGGAGATCCAGGTGTTCGGCGGCGTTCTGGTTTGAGCTCTGGGTCTAAGTTTACTCCACGCTGTTCGTTTCTGCTGAGTAGAATGCGATCTTGGTGCACTGTAGGAACAGAGATTCTTGTCTGCCGATTGGATAGTGTTCAAACTTTTTTACGCTTGGACTTGGCGATGTATGTATATTAACATTAATTGATACCCCGTTGAACAAAAGAAACATGATAACGTTACAGAACCATGCCAGACACATGCCCTGTCCTTCAAAACCCTGGTTAGATGTTTTTTAGAAAACATTAAAGACCACAGATCACGTTGTCTGGAATTCCCAGTTTATACAAAAAAAAACTTGGGGCAAGAAGGACCTAGAAGTCCAAAACTAAAAAATTCTCATGCTATTATCTTGGCGCGTCTTAAATAAAATGCTGAATTATTTTCTTGTTGTGTTGTTTTCTGTAAAATTTATTTTAGCTACCTGCTACCGTAGATAATAAAACGATATATTTTGTGTGGCAATTCATGTATCGCTGCACAGACACACACATGTTGCAGTTTTTGTGTAATCCTACAGGTGGAGAACTAAACTACGCGCAAATTCCTTGCTAATAATTTTTTTTGCTAACTATTTTGTTTAGAATTGTATCAAAATCTAAAAAAACAACAAAAAACATTAATAACGAATCACGATATTTATAAAAACGTGATACTTAGCAGGAACTCAATACAGGTATTGGTACCTATTTATCTTGATAATATCATATCAGGTGGTCCTGGTGATTTCCATCCCTAATAGATATAATAAAAAAAAAAATTTATTATTACAAAAATAATATCTATAACCTCTATAACCACTTTACCATCACCTTGGGAGGAGATTATGCTCCCTAGATCCATTTCATTTAGTATTAGTACAACTATGAGCGCATCTCTGGCGTTGGTAATAAGATGTTGTAACCGTAGATAAATAGCAAGAGTAGTTTACACGTGCCTGTCTGCGTTACCGCAAATGCCCATGTTTCATTTTGATAAATACATTCTTTCAGTATCCGTCCTGGGTGTCTCTTGATATTAGTCGTGCAGCCTCCGTGACCTTCTGTCCTTGTTTTAATTGGGTCACCCGGAGCCGCGTGCCATTTGTCTGAGTTGTTGAATTCACAAGGACGGACTTAATTTGCCGTCCTTAACCACCGTGGCTGTAAACAAGACCCGTACTGAAGCCAGATTACTCTGTGACATTTCCTGTGCGTAGAAATGAGACCTGACATTGGACTAAGCCGCTCTGGGTCGGAAATGCATCAGGGGGCAGTTATGAGAATGGAGTCGTGGAATGGCAGTCCTTGGTCTGCCCTCGCGTCTGGAATAACTCTACAGCTGACTGCCTCAGAGACCGAACACACAGTGTTCACTCCCGCTGTTTCTGCGGTAACCTGAAACTCCTTTCCCCATCCACCTCCTCAACCCCAGGTCCTGTTACACTCCTGTTTACATGGTGCATGATGAACGACTTGATAAGTAATTGCTCTTGGACATACAGTTATTATGAAATATGACGCTTCTCCACACCAGGATGGAGAATGGCTACATATGGAATGTCAGAGGTTTCCTGGTGTACCTCCCGGGAATGCGATCGGATCCTGGTCTGAGTTCCATCCTGGAGTTGATTAGACTTTACGCAGCTCTTGAGAAAGGGCAGCTTTATTTGCGCAACCTGAAAAGACCAGGCCTTGAGGGACGACCGAGAAAAGCCGACTACGCGGTCTTCTTGGAGCAAATAGGAAATTGAGGTTTCCTTTCCACGGTCCTAAGGTTAAGCGCCGTGTTTCCTACGCGCTGCTCCTGTATCCCTCTCGATGCAGCTCGCATTCCGGACCGCTGATGGAAGCCACCTGGGATCGATATGCTTCCTTAACAGGTTCGAGAGGGGTTCGGCGTAGGCGGAACGGGTTCTCAGAGCCAGAACAGTTCAGACAGACCAAGAATGCTGCAAGTCTGATCACTTCAGGGTGAAAGGATGGACTTGTTTAGGTAAAAAAATGATCGCTAGTCTCAGAGGAAACAGAACAAGGACTAGTCTGGGATCCGGGCTCAAACATGACCCGCGTTAGCGCCTCAGGAAGATCAGTCAGGGTGCTTTAGTTGAGCCTTATATCTGATCTACCGGGCCTGGACCTTGGAGCTTCTGGCCACCAGAAGTGTCAAATCCGTGCTTGTGAACTTTCCGCACAAGTGTTTGTTGTTAGGAGGAAGCATCTGGTTTGGAGTTTAGCCGCTTCCTCTTTCTGCCAAAGTTTGATTGTGAGTCGAGAAGCACACTTCTGTCGTTTGTATCGGTGATGATCTGCGTTTCTCAGCGCAGGAGTGATTTTCTGCATGATCTCTGCGGAGTTGCGCAAGCCGAGGCAACTTATCGCTTTCCTTTCCGTCCCAGATCTTTTCTCAGTAGTGCTAACCCTCAGGTTTTCACATTCCTCCACAGTACAATTGCGCTTGCTCGGGTAAATGTGGAGGGACGAATGTATTGAGAGACGTTTGAGATCTGGTTCATGGCCAACTGAGGACCGGCGTGTCTGCACGGTTGGCTGGTTGGTGTGAGGCAGCGGGAGACATTGCTCAGGAATATGGGCAAAAGGAAGTGCTGTGATCCAGCAGTGACATGATAAAGGGAGGAAATGGAGAGAAGGAAATGAGTGTGTGTGGGGGTGGGGGGGGTTGTGTTGTGTTGTCCTCACTCATCAGGTGTACGGCTGATGCTGAGGAAGTGGGCCGCTCAGGATGTGGCCGTTCTCTGAACCTTCCTCCCTGTTTCCTGTACTTATTGGGCCCCTACTGACTGACATGTGAACGCACGCACACACACACACACACACACACACACACACACACACACACACACACACACACACACACACACACACACACAGAGGGCTGAGCTGTCTGTCTCTCACCCTGCCTCTCCCTCTCTCTTTCTCCCTCTAAGCCAAGCTTCACATAGCATTTCTGCTCTCCTAGGAGACGGAGCTGGTGTGGGGGCACGACGGAGACGCCTCGCACTGACCCGCATTCCTTCTCTCCCTTTCTCTCTCTTTCTCTTTCAATTTTCGGTCTCACTTGATAATATTTCTCTCTTGGATTTTGGGTTTGTCTTGCCTTTATCTCTTCATACTTTTCTCTCTCTCTCATTTTCCCCCCCACTTTTTTTCTTCTCTTCTTTCTCTCTCTGTATTCTCTTTCTCTCAATTCTTTCTATTTCTTTTTCTTTCTTTCCATGTCTCTCCATCCCAGACTCTCTTGATCTTGTCTTTCTCACTTCTCTCCTGTCTCTCTCTCTTTCTCCCTCTTTCTTTCACTCCCTTTTTTCTGTTTCTCTCAGACTTTGCTCTCTCGCTCATTCTTTTTCTTCATTTTTTTCCTGTCTTTTTCTCTTTCTGCCTCTGTGTTTCTTGCTTTTTCTGTCTTTCCATCTGTCTTACCTTCTTGCATTCTACCTTCTTTCTCACTCTCTCACATTCTTTCTGTGGTTTCTCTCTCTCTCTCTATCTCTGTATTCTCTATTTCTTTCTAACTCTCAGTTTAGTCTTTTTCTTACTTTCTTTCTTTTTCTTTTTCCCTCCTAGACCTCTCTTTTAATTTTCTTTCCCACTTCCCACTTCCTCCTATATTGCTCTTTGTACTTTTTTTTTTTTGCTCTTTCTCTTTTTTCCCTCAGACTTTTCTTTATCTCTTGAGATTTTTCAACTCTCTTTACACTTCCTATCTTTAGCCCTATATTTCCTATACTGCTCTTTTTTTTTTTTTTTTATAAGTCTCTCTCTCTCTCTCTCTACCTGTTTCTCTCAGACTTTCCGCTCTCCCTCTATCGATACAAATTTTCTTGTCTTTTTTTCTCTCTTCACACTTTGTCCTTCTCTCTGTACTCTCTTTCTGTCGCTCTCTCTCTATAGTCTTCTTTTTCTCCTTCTTCGTGTCCCTAGTTCTCTCACCCTCCCCCCCACTTGTCTTCGAAGGTGCACTAGCTTCACCACAGCGAGGAGAGGAGGAGGAGGAGGGGAGTGACAAGTGTTGTATGAAAGGCTTCATTGTCTCTGTGTGTGTGTCTGTGTGTGTGTGTGGTGAGTCAGTCTTCAGGTCAGCAGCCGTCCCGCTCCTGTATCACTCAGGAAGACGTGCAGGACTCGAGGCTGAAAGCAGCTGCTGATCTCTAAAGAGAGCCTGTGCTGTGGGCGGCTGCTCTCAGCGCACTCCTTACTCTCTTTTTCTCTCTGTGTGTGTGTGTGTGTGTGTGTGTGTGTGCATGCGTGTGTGTCAGCGTTTCAGGCTGACGGAGCACATTTTTGCGGTTGACCTTGAGAATGTATTCTGTGAACCCTGTTCAGGCGAACCGTACACGACCCGGGGTGTGTGTTTTTTCTCTGGAGTTCCTCTGGAGAGGCTTGTCGAGGGTGTGGCGCTTAAAACCAGACACACACACACACACACACACACACACACACACACACACACACTCCACGTCGATATGTGTGTGTTTTAAAGATACACAAAATTCCATGTAAATGTATTAACAATGATGATTAACACAACTTCCTCGTTGTTCTCTGCTCATTCTCTGGCATCTAATAAGCTGATCAGCTGATCATTAGCCACGCCCACAAAACTCCATAAAAGGCAAGGCTCAGAGAGAGCGCGCATGAGAGGGATGAAAACGATAAACGATGATGACCGTCGGTGAAATGTGTTCGAGTGTCTATGAAGCGTGACGTTGTAATAAATATCTGAGTTAGGGTGCCATTAATTTTGAAGGACCGAGTTCTTTTAAGTTAAGATCAAAGCTTTTAAGATGCAACAATGTATCCTTATGCAGGTTCCGAAACTCAGGTGTTTGGGTGAGGGGAAGAAAAAAAAAACATACATGGTATGAATAGGTGTGTGTGTGTGTGTGTGTGTGTGTGTGGCACAGAGAGGAAATCAACCTTCCGCTCTCGTCCTCGCACTTCCTTTTAGGGAAAAGCAGTCGCTCTGCGTTGTTGTTCTCATGGTGTGTGTGTGTGTGTGTGTGTGTGTGTGTGTGTGTGTGTGTGATGTCTTCCTGGGTTACACTTCATCCATGTCAGTGGGACACACCCACATGCTCGGAGCTCAGCTGATGATCTAATCTCCTAAATTTAAGCCCCACACGTCTGCTGTGTTTGTCTTCGAGCGTTAGTGTGTGTGTGTGTGTGTGTGTGTGTGTGTGTGTGTGTGTGTGTGTGTGTGTGGCAGAGATCCTTTTGTTTTATTTAATGGCGGTCTCTTTAAGGCCGCTGAGTAACCAGGAGTCTTCTCCTGAGTCACGCGCTTATTGGAGCACGGTTCCGCGCTCCTGTGTGACTAAAAATAACACAAATAAATACATAAATATAAATAAATAAATATAAATCTGCCTTTGTCTTAAAACAGCTTCACTTAGCTGTGTAAAATACCAGATATAAATAATATATAAAAATAATTATATAACAATTAAATCATTATAGTAATATAGTAACTTGGGTATCTGTTGATTTTAGTGAATTATTAATTATGTATTTAAATTGATGTTGTTGTTGGTCTTTAAACTACATATATATATATATATATATATATATATACATCTATTACAATTATTTTATTGTCCATTTTATTATTATTATTATTATAAAAATAAAAATCTCTTTAAAAAGGTAATAATGATATAAAGCAGTTCACATATTAGTTATTTAAATTCTTTATTTTAGTTGTTTATGTAATGTATTGTATTTCCTTTTTTAAACTTTAAATTTATAGTAATAATAATAATAATAATAATAACAATTAAATAATAATAATAATAATAATAATAAAGTAATTATTATAGATTTTTAAAAGTAGATAAATTTTTTTTTTTTAAAGAAAACAAATCAAAGGAAATAACATTATTATTATTAATAATAATAACACTAATAATGGTATTAGTAATAATTATTATTATTTTCTTGTTTTATATTTAAATCTTCAGAAAATACCTTATTTGTTTGTTTTAGCTTTATTTTTTATCCGATCAATAATGAGCAAATAAATATAATATAGCTCACGTTCGCGCGCACACACACAAACACACACACACACACACACACATGCACGAAGAGAGGAACAGGTGGTGTGTGTGTGTGTGTGTGTGTGTGTGTGTGTGTG
>JAQKPX010000020.1:16439648-16450292 GCA_030068255.1 Clarias angolensis
TCTGATGTAAGACACATCGGAAATGCGTGATGTGCTCTAGTCATACAAATTCTCTCTCTCTCTCTCTCTCTCTCTCTCTCTCTCTCTGTCCGTCTCACATCCACACACAGAGACAGGTTTTCAGTGGAGTGCTGCTCTTGCTCTTCTTATGAGAAAGCATGGATAAAATATTCCCTGAATGCAGAGCAGTGTCGCAGCCCAATCCTGAAGTGTGTGTGTGTGTGTGTGTGTGTGTGTGTCTGTGAGAGAGAGAGAGATGGAGAGAAGCTGCTTCGTGAGCGTGCTTTTAGAAGTGACGTAATGCTGAGCTCTGTGTGTGTGTGTATGTGTGTGTGTGTGTGTGTGTGTGTGTGTGTGTGTGTGTGTGATGGAATGTTATCACATTCTCCAGTCTTTCTCTGTGTGCATGTGTGTGTCTTCGTGTCTCATGCGTGTCAGGTGTAGTCGCAGGGACAGAAGGGCGTGTCTGAGAGAAACCTGCAGCTGCAGTGTCGATAACGTCAGGAAAGGAAAGTGTTTCCACAATACAAACGGGTAGATGAGGCGCAGTAGTCTGGGTTCTTCTCCGTGCTCGTTTAGGGGCGGGGCTTTCGATCGAAGGTTTTACGTTTTAAGCACGCAAATATCGTACCTTAATCATTTTGTTGGTTTATTGTATTCCCTGTGGGAGCAGCACTCGAGCCGGTGTAAGCGCTCACTCCGCAAATGAAACACAAAGACAATCGTGTCCAGCATCGTATGAGTGTGAACAGGAAGTAACGCGACATCACATTAGTCTGCGTGCGCAAGGAGAAAAGATCAGTCCAGAGATCTGATTGCTGGCTCAGAAACCACGTTCTGAACTCGGTCCTCATAAGGTCCCTAAACCGGAAAAATGTGTCACATCAAAAATAATTCCTTTTTTTTATTATTATTGCAAACATAAATTTTATTCACGTCCATAATAAATCTTAAACCTAAAAACAGTCATATTCTTCTGTGCCTAAAATAATAATAAATAAATAATAATAATATATTTATTTATACATTGCTTTTATAGACACTTGAAGAAAAATTTTAATATATTAAAAAGTGAAAACATTTTACATGAAAAACATGCTGAATTTTAAAAAAAAAAAAAAAAAAAAAAAAGAGGCCCAAACATAATTACGATACATTGTTGGATTTTTTTCACGACTAATTCTAGATGAAAGTCTCGGTCCTTCCCTCCACTAACGTTCAATCAAGTCACTTAAATGTAACGACTTCACCGTGAAATTAGTGGGCGTGGTTTATTCAATTGATAATCTATCACAAAGGACAAATAAACCAATAAAACATCTGACGCGGTCACAAAGCAGCGTTACTAAGATATATATTCAGTGTATTTCTATATTCTTCTGTATTTCGAATTTGTATAAAACATTGTCTTATTTCCTACTTTATATTCTTATTGGAAAACTCTACTAAGAAATAATACTTTTCTTTTTAAAAATTTTTTAGGTTATCAGCAGTCATATACGCATTTCACTTTATATCATACTGTGTGTGTGACAAATAAAATAAAAATTTAAGGATTTAAATTTAAGTTTTACCTTTTTTTTAAATGTAGATTTACAGTTCTCTTAATGTTTATGTCTTAAAATTTATCCACTTTTAACCTTAGAGGAAAAATAATATATATGTTGTTGTTTTTTTTTGTTCAGCGAGCCGAGCAGGTTTTGCGTACAGATTGTTTCTTTGGAATTGAAAGTCGCAAAATATCTTGTTCTTTTTAAACCGTCTCGATTTTATTTTATAACCGATCTTCGACTCTCTTACAGATGAAGACTTGTGTTTGTGTTTAGTGTTTACGCAGTGTGTTTTTGGTTTGTTTTGTGTTTACGGGACGAAAAAAACAATCCGGCCTGCAGAGCCACCGGTGAGATCCCTGACTGTCCTGCCTGGTGTTCGCTCGTCACTCGCCGCTGCAGCGCTGCGCCGTTAGCATGCTAATCATGTTACAGAACCCTGTGTGTTGTCCCTCCATACTATGTCCTGCTCTCGTCCTTTTCTCACACACACACACACACACACACACACTGGCAGCTTGTTGCTTCGTTTCGGTTCTGGAATTGTCCGAGTCGTCAGCGTGTCTCATGGGAGAGTCTGATTAAGTGATACAATCCGAGTGTGAGATTAGATTAACCCGTCACTCATCAGATTCTTCTGGCCTGTGAGGAATTTATTTATTTATTTCCAGATTTTATTGGTGAAAAATTCAGAAGTTTCTGTGAAATGTTCTGTTTTTAATGGTTAAAGAGCTCAGTATTAAATCTGGATGCTTTTATATAATGAGTCTGATGACGTGTCGTCGCCCCCTGCTGGTTGGGCTGCAACACCAACGATTAGTGTCACTATAGTGGTATATGGAGATGTAGGTCACAATATTTGTATTTTAAATGATTCCATTTATTTTTTCTTACACTTTCATGCTGTTCGTGTTGCACAAATATTTGTGCTTAATCTATATTATTTATTTTATTGTATTTTTGAGAACTTTTTCATTGTTAAACATTTTTTTTAATTGCTAAATTTATTATTTTTTCTAAAATTCAATTGGTTTTATTTACCTACTAAAACAGCAAAGAATTGTATTTTTAATAGTGAATATATTTATTTTAATTTATAAAATTTTATATTTAAATTTCTAATAGTTATCAGATTGTAAATTTATAATTTTATTAAAAATATGTATTTTAAAAAAATCTCGGATGGAGCTGATTTGATACTTTTTGTACTTGTGTGAACTTTTTTAAATTTCTGAATATTTTGTATTATTTTTTATTTATTTAATTAATAAAATAAAAACATTTAAATACATGCAATTTAATTTAACTTTTACACATTTTAAGGTAAAAGATAAAAAATAAAAAAAAATCTGTGACGTTGAGCAGAACAGTTCAGATCCTGAGAGAGTATACTCTTAAAACCTAGTGTTCTAAAGTATTGGCACCCCCACCCCTCCAGGAAGCATTTATTGTGATATTAAAGTATTATAATGTCTGTAGTAGAAAAGTTTCTACATGCATACTACTATTCATAAACTACTTGAGGATGGTATATATATATATATATGTGTGTGTGTGTGTGTGTGTGTGTGTAAGGATTGAGACTGAGTTTTCACTTTCAGGTTCATGGCTTGTATGAAACTATGCGGATAAAAGATGAAGGTAGCGCTCCACCTGTTACTGATTTACAGAGGAGAGTGTGTGTGTGTGTGTGTGTGTGAGAGAGCACCTGAGAGTTGTAGTGAAAGGTAAATGTTGTGTCTGAAGGTCAGCATTCTTGAACACTTTTGTGTGTTTTGTGTGCGCGCATGCACAGGGGTGTTTTGCTAATAATTCTGTTCGAAAGTTTACACACCCATGGCTTGAGTTCTTCGTTCCACAGAGTCAGAGCGTGAATCTGTATCCCTGTGCTGTACTGCAGATTCAGCATGAACAGGAAACAGTTCTGTGTGGAGGGAGGAAGCACACACGCACAAACACACACACACACACACACACATACACCCCTACCTGACCCCTATTGTTTTAGTGCTGATTGAGCTGGAAGGGGGATTCCAACAAAAAAAAATAATAATAACTTTTACATTTCCATGTTAATGATGATTCATTTCACAGTCTGTCCTCACTGGTGGACTACATTACACTCTCCAGTGTCTTAATTCTGTCTCTCTCTCTCTCACACACACACACACACACGCATAAAATTTTTGACTCATAGATCTTTGGTATCATTTACGCCAAAACAAACTTTTCCCGCGATGCTTTATTTACTTTTGGTAATTTTTTATATTAAAAAAATTTGATTGTATGACGATTTCTACTGTCTGGATGTCTGTTTCGTAAAATGTAAAAATATTTTCCAATCTTCAATGTTGGCTTTTTTTTTTTTTTCATTTATCAACAAACTAAATTTTAAAGATTTATTTTTTTAGCAACAAATTATTAATGGTCTGGCAGCTTGTTAGGAAACCTGCACTCTGTGATTTCATCATGTATCACCTTGAAATATTTAAACATAATATTTTTTGTCATCCGAACTCTTGTAAACATTCTAAAAAAAAAAAAAAAAAAATCTAATCGGTTCATAAATCTATCAGTGTATGATGTGGGCGTATCTAAGATTTAACTTCGCTTTTAATTGAAGGCTGTACTTCGAACAGTCGTTACAGGAGAACATCAGTGTTTGTTTCCGATGTCTTGCATGCTAAAGGAATGCTAAAAGACTTTTCTATAACCTCACATTCGGAGGAACGCGCTATCCACCCTCTTCTACATACATGAGCTCACGAAACGGTCATGATTGGCTGTGAGTGACGGGAGAGAAAACCAGTAGGCTGTCGCGATTCGAGTGATTTTTCTATTGCAGCAGCAACACAGATGAAAGAAATCGCTGTAACGTTACCTTTTATGTGGAGTTGCCGTTTTAATTTTTATACATTCAACTGTGTCTCCAATGTGTGGTACACAAACAAACAAAAACAATTAAAATAAACAAAATAATAATAATAATTGTTTCCCTTCTCTATTGTTATATTGGCCAGTTCAATTTAATTCATTTATGAAGAGCCCCTCCCTCAGCTTGTTGCTCAGCTGTGCTGTTTCCCTGGAGGGGGCGTGGCTCAGTGCTAGCTCATTTACATAGACACTGAAACTGTGTGTTCAGAGAAGGAGTGAAATAAAGTGCATTATCTGAGGGAGATTTCAGCGTGAGCATTAAAACACACACACACACACACACGCGCGCGCACACACACATGCTTTGAGGCGGACCTTGGACACCAGTTAAAGACGGGTAAAATATGGGACCTTTAAATCTTTCAGGTTAAGCCTTAAATTAAACCGAGTTGTAGTGAAATAAGCGGAGGAGCAGGAGGCAGGTGTAATATAGCGCTGGCTCTGCGGATCTGACCTGAGGCCTGGCGTTCAAATCAGATGAAAAGCTTTAAGTTGGATATCTGAGCAGCCGCGTATCGGGACGCCGCTTTGATGAAGCCTTGCGGTTGTGATTGTGCTCACGGTTTAATAATGTAAAATTACGCACCGGAGCTCCGAGAATGAAAGAAAAGTCCCTCCTTGGCTTTTGTTTTTAAGACAAAAGGAGCTCAGATGGTTCTGTTCGGGAGACAAAGGCGGATCTCCTCGGGCCGCGGGCGCTTCCTCACCACCTCTTTCTCTTTTTCCAAGATATCGGGTCATGTGGTGTTGAGGGTTCACACACCCTGATGGATGGGAGGATACAGAAACACACTCTCGCTCAGAAGTACCTCCTGGGTTTGCGTTTGAAACCCGATCCCCGGTCTATCAGAAAATGAATTGTGTATGAAATCTGATCTCAGGCTGAGCGGCGGGTAACTTCCTGTTCTACGTTTCAAAGGCACGTTTTTCGAGCTCGGGACAAATCAAAACAAAATAATTCATTTAGCCGAGCGGGCAATTAACAACAACTACAGTCCCGGAGTGACGATCAGCTCCACTGATTATTTATTGTATTTTTTTCCTCTTGTTTTTCTCTCTGCAGGAGTTGGAGTTCCATGGCGTGATGCGGTTTTATTTCCAGGACAGAGTGGCCGGGAACTTCGCCACTAAGTGCATCCGCGTGTCCAGCACCGCCACCACGCAAGACGTGATCGAGACTCTGGCCGAGAAGTTCCGACCCGACATGAGGATGCTCTCGTCGCCCAAATACTCCCTGTACGAGGTCCACGTCAGTGGGGGTGAGTAGCGCCGCGGCACGCTCGGGTAAACAAACGTTGGCTAGTTAAAAAAAAAAACAATAAATAAATAAAATAAAAACTTTGGAATTAGAAGTCATTATAAACCATTTTGCTTTTGGAGTGGTAACTGTAAATTATTTTTTATTTATTTAATCAGGTAATACACCTTATTTTGTCACATTTTTGATTATTTTCATATAGCAGCATGCTCCAAGTATAACCAACCACTCCATTAGATTCTATGTTTCTTTTGTTACACTTCTTTTTCATTTAAGGCTATAGAAAATAACATTCGCACTCAGGTTAATCATGAACGTATGATCCTTAAGTTAGCTAGCTAGCTAAGGCAGCCATATGTTTTTTCCTTAAATGTTTTTTATTGAACAGTTTAGCAATAACATACAGATTTGTTTTCCTTTATAATATTTTTCGTTATCCGAACTCATAAACATTAAAAAAAAAACTAATCGGTTCATTCATTTATCAGTGTATGTCGAGTCTCAGGTTTAACAAGGACTTAAAACCCAGAATGAGACTCAAAGTGAGGACCAGAGCTAACTTCCTTATCGTGTTCAATTTTGGATTTGTTTATATCGTGTTCAAACATGCGGATTTGTTTTTTTAAAAGTTGTAAATAAGAAGCGATTCAATATATAAATTACAAACAGCTTGTAAATAAATAAATAGACATTGGTCGCTACATGTACAATTGAATGAAGTCGATTGATTGAGGTTCTCGTTAGTAAGTCTTTATTTACTGTATATTATATTGTGTAATATTTTTAATTGATATGTTATTCCATTTTTCAGTACATTAGCTAGTTACAAAACTGCTAAGTTATTATTTTTTTCCCTGAACCAAATTAAAAAGTTTTGGTAGCTGGCTAACTATTGCTCTAGCTATCGATAAACAATGTAATGCTAAAATATAAAACATCCAGAGTCAAGTTATATACATATCTCTTGTGTTTTAAATTTTTTTTTATTTGATATATTCTGACTTCCGTGAACAATCCATACACTATAACCAGAGTAAGAATGTTATCACAAGAAAATTTAAATAATAAAAAAGGAAAAGATATGACCCGTGCGCTCGTCCTCTCTGGCAGAAGAACGGAAGCTGGACCTGGACGAGAAGCCCCTGGTGGTGCAGCTGAACTGGAACAAAGACGACAGAGAGGGACGCTTCGTCCTCAAGAACGAGAACGACATCATCCCGAAGGTGAGTGCCGGAGCCAGGTTCTGATTGGTCAGAAAGTTTTTATTTATTTTCCTGTAACAGCTAAAAGTCACAGGTTAATGATGAGTATGTTAGCGTTTCTATATTAATGACGTAAATTAGGAGATGTGTTATGGATGCTCGGTATCAACACATCTTCGGGACAGGGGACAGTTTACACTTCATGGTTTTTTCTTAAATATACGAAATGTATAGCTCTAACTCGTTTTGCGGAAAAATGTAAGTGGAAAAAAAAATGAATTTATGTAGTTAATGAGGTAAACTAGGAGGTGTATTATGGATGCTCCATTTAATCGGACATCTTCTGGACATGTTTCACGGTTTACCTTCAACAGGACAAGATAGGAAAACTATAGCTCTATAACTGTAACTCGTTTTGCGGGAAAATTAAACAGACAAATATAAATTGTGAAGCGCGGGAAACGATTCTTTAGAAATTCTACAAATATGTTATCTGTGGCGCTGATGCACAGTATAAACCTTTATTTCTGTTCAAGTTCAAAGAATTCTTTGGTCCAATCCAAAACGTGATAGAGTGCTGGGGGGAAAAAGTATTTGCCCCCTGCCCACCCCCCAAATAAATCAAATAAATTTTTTTTAAAAATGTAAAAAATCTAAGAAATTTTAATATCACACGAGGAAATACAAAAAACAATATTTAAATGATGATTTTCATTTATTCAAGGAAAAAAATAATGTCCAAACCTGCCTGGCTCTATGTGAAAAAGTAATTGCCTCCTAAACCTAATAACTGGTGTTGTCATCCTTGGCTAATCAAGCGAACATGCTAATAAACAGAACGCAAAATCACTTTTTTGTTGATGGACGACAAGCCGCGAAAACTTTTCCTCTTTCCTCTGCGTTTCCTACAAATTCTGACGACGTCTGAATTTTCCGACAGCTCAGACAGATATCCTGACACATCTGACTGAATTTCTGTTCCTTGATCATAGTGATGACGCCGCAGCTCCTCTCTCTCTCTCTCTCTCTCTCTCTCTTGTGCTTTCCTTCTCAGAAAATCCAAAGCAACGGGCCGGAGAAAGAAAAAGAAGGCGTGATCCAGAACTTCAAAAGGACCCTGTCGAAGAAAGAGAAAAAGAAAGAGAAGAAGAGAGATAAAGAGGCGTCCGCTCGGATACCTGATGGTGACGAGCACGCGCTGAACAGAGAGGACGGGTGAGAATCTCTCATGATGAAAAGGAGTAAAAATTTTTGTTGTTGTGTAATGAATTTCCTGCAGGATTCTATTCAGGTGTTTCTCGCTGTTCTGTCGTTTTAACGATTAGAGAGAACTCGAGACTGGCGGCGGAGGTCTACAAGGACATGCCCGAGACCAGCTTCACTCGCACCATCTCCAACCCCGAGGTGGTGATGAAGAGGAGGAGGCAGCAGAAGCTGGAGAAGAGGATGCAGGAGTTCCGCAGCGGAGACGGACGACCCGACTCAGGTCAAACACGCTTTCCATGGCGTTTGTGTTCATTTCCAGCCTGTGAAAAATAAATAAATAAAAACTGGTGACGTAATGACGCCGCGACCCGTAATTCCTTAATGATAGGTTTCGGAGAGCGCTCCTCGGGTACGCTGGCATCTCCCTGGTGGACATTTTGTTCTGTGTGGGTTGGAAACGGCTGCTCAAGGCTGAAAAGGCACCGCAAGTGAGCTTCCAGGAAACGCTCTGACGCAAAACATACTGCCGAGCAGATCAGATCTTATGTAATCGCGTAATTTTAGTTATTTATTTTTATTTAAAACCAAAAGTCTATTCACCGGATGTTTTACTGCAACACAAGTCTGAAGACTTTTGCACTTTCGATTAAAGCAGCCTCTTAGTTCAATTCGATTCAGTTTTATTTGTGTAGCGTTTTTTAATAATTGACATTGTCGCAAAGCAGCTCTACACAATCAGTCCGTTACAAACAGCTGAGTTCACGTTAGCCGTCAATTTTTTTCAAATTTTTTTATTAAACGACAAAAAAAATATGTAGAATATGAAAGATATATAAAAGTACAAGAATCGGGTATAAAACATTGAATTATAGAAATAATTATATAAAGTTAAATAGAAGTTATACAACATAACATAACTTAACAAACTTAACAAAAATATTCAAATAAGTAATCAGTAAACAGAGTAAACCAGCTAGTAAACAAACAAATAACTAACAAAAAAAAAGGGGGGGGGGGGAATAAATGAAATAATTAAATAGAACAAAATATTAAGAAAGAAAGAAAGGAAAGAAAAAAATTATTCACATCGAATAAATCAGAATGTCGAGACAATAACAGCAGAATTATGACTTTCTATTAGATTTAAAGAGTTTAAGAGATTTTGTATTTCACAGAGGAAAGGTGATGGTCTACATTTATGAATGTTGAATGTATTAAAATATAAAAGTTGACAATATATGCAAGTGATTTATTACTGTGACGGAAAAAGATAATTATGTCCTTTAATGTATAATTGTAAGATTCCTGAATTGAATTAAAAATATAATATCCGTGACACGTGCATCGTTTTTGGCGTTCGACACAAACGCACCGTTTCCATGACGACGCTGCACGGTCTAATAAACATGATGATCTTGATTTTATACCCGTGTTTAGACGCTCAGATCGAACGTGTGGACGAAACAAATCCAAATCTACTTCAAGTTGATTCAGAATTAAAACCCTGAGAATGTTTAACTGTTTCTTAGGTAATGCATGTTTATGTCACTTTTCTTCCATATAAATGTGCTATCACTGAGCCACGCCTTTCTTATATGATGTCACACTTTTTGAGAAATCTAATTGCCTGTCTGGTTTGCGATACAAAAATGGTAAAAAAGGACACACAAGGAGCGATTTTGTAAATATTGAAAATATGCGATCCAGGGTATTTTAGCCCGGACTCGGTTTCTAGCTAAACGGACACGCGTGGAATAACGATGTCCTTTGAACAGATGCTGATTATTTTTCTCTGTGTCTCTGACTGTTGTCTCTCAGGGGGGACGCTGAGGATCTACGCAGACAGTCTGAAGCCCAACATCCCCTATAAGACCATCCTGCTGTCCACCACCGACACGGCCGACTTCGCCGTGGCCGAGGCTCTGGAGAAGTACGGCCTGGAGAAGGAGAACCCCAGAGAGTACTGCATCGCTCGGGTACAGCTCGCACAACACAAAAACAAACAAACAAAACGTAAACAAATTCTTTACGACTCATCTTTGATAAACATCAAATGCAGTTGCTGCTACTGTGGAAATTTCATGCATTATAAAATGCGTATTGTTTTAAAATGTGTCTACATTCACACAATGGACACAAGACACTACTCTTTGGGAACGGTATTCACCAGGGATCACCCGATACGATATTATCACGGTAAGTCGGTGCAGGTTCGATTTGTATTGCAGTTCAGTATCGCAGTTTTATTTATAAAATAAATAAATAAATAAATAAAATCCAGAAGTAATTTAAAAAACGTTAAAAATTTCGTTTTAATCCTGAACAAACTTGGCGCCCAACAGGACGCTGTGCTGCTTGCCGATGTGTGAATAGCTTTGAGCGCCACCTGTAGGATTATAGAGGAACTGACATGCTTCACTACCTCAAATAAAAAACATAAATAATAATTTTGGGGTCAGGCAATACATGACTTGCAAAAACATACACAAAAGAA
>JAQKPX010000020.1:16456853-16467007 GCA_030068255.1 Clarias angolensis
TCACTTGTCCTTTCATTTTTTTCTCTCTGTCTCTCAGAGAATAAATTCTTATTCACTCTCTCGTTCTGTTTCATTAAGTCTGTCATAATCTCTCTCTCTCTCTCTCTCTCTCTCTCTCTCTCACTTTTTTCCTCTTATCATCCTGTCTTTGATTTTCTCTCTCTCTCTCTCTCTCTCTCTCTGTCCGTCTGTCTCTCTCCTTCGTCTCTCTGTCTAATTCTTTCTCTCTCTTTCTGTTATTTAAAAATCTTTAATTCCCTTCTTCTCTGGGACTTTCTTATCCTCTTTCAATCCATCCCTAGTTTCTCATTCTTTCTCCGTCATTGTCTTTCCTTCAATCCATTTCTTATTCACTCTTTCATTCTGTCTCTTTCAGCCTGTTTCATTCGCTCTCTCTCTCTCTCTTTTATCCTGTGTCTCATTTAATCTATCACTTATTCCCTTTCATTTTATCTTTCTCTCTCATTCAATCTTTATTTAAAAACATCTGTCTTCAATTCTCTCTCTCTCTTTTAAATTATACCTTAATATATTTCTCTCTCTGTCTCTCTGTCTCTCTCTCTCATGCTCATGTGCATGCTCCTCTTAAACTTCCTCTCTGTCATTTAAAAATTCTCTCTCTTATCTCATTCTTTCTCTTTTATTGTCTTTTTCTCAGTCTATTTCTTATTCTCTCTCTCTCTCTCTCTCATTATGTCTCATACAGCCTGTCCTTTTCTTATTTTCATTCTATCTTTCATTTAATCTCAGTTCTCTCTCTCTCTAATTTTCTTTCACTCTCTTTCAATCTATCTCTCATTCTTTCATTTTCACTCTCTTTATCTCGGCCTCTCATTTTCTCCCACTCATTCAGTCCATCTCGGACAGTCTGACTCCTTTCTCTCTCTCTTTTTCTCTCTCATGTGCACACACACTCAATCTGTCTGTCCTTTATCGTTCTCTTTTCTCGATCAGAATGCTGGATTTAAACACACTGTATTGTGACACAATAAAAAAATAATACTGGAAGTAATCATAACTTTTTTTTATTTTTAAACTCATTTCTGTTTAGACGTTAACTCTCCCAGTCATGTATTCATTTTCAAGCAGAGTGCTCTGCTGTCTGAGCAACAACAACAACAAAAAAAGTATATATATATATATATAAATTCACACACTTCCTGCCAGTGGATGTGTGAAGACGATGGCTCGTGCTCATTACAGTGACGCAACTAACCGCTGCTTTAATAGTCGAACGTTCTCTTGGATATTGAAGTCAATAGATATGAATAATGCAATTAGACTCGCAGAGTTTTCAGCTTTTAAATTTAGCTCGGGGTTGTTTTAGACGTGTGCCAACTTCATTTTATTGCCACGTAACGTTTGCCGAGTCTAGACCTGAGCGACTGAAGCGACCCCAGATCACAACCCTGAGCTTTTATGTCAGAGGCTCGTACAGTGGACACTAAGGCATGACACGCCCATCACTCTGGAATAGGCTCAGTCTGGACTCATCATGACCTTTTATGTCCCTATCGCTCGAAAAAAAGTCCAAACTTTATGCTTCCTAACAAACCGAAGCCTTTTTTCTGGATGAGTTTCACTGACAAGTGTTTTTTTCTTACTAATAAGTGTTTTAATCCCGATCCTGTGAGGTCTCATCACATTGGAAATGCTCTTACTTTCACTATTAAACGTCATCGCTCTGGTTTTTTTGGAGTGACCTCCATTTATGATAGTTTTGCTTGATGCAAATCAAACATTGCAGTTACTTTTTTTGTTTAATTTCCAAAATATCCAACTTTTTAAATCTTAAACAGGCAGCAATCCTCGGACCCGAACTTTCCTCTGGGTTCCAGGAAGCTGAACCGTTTACTCCAGCTGAGCGTAACGTAGCGAGAAGCGGGACGATGCCCAGTATAGTCTGTCATCAAATTAATCTCTTAAACAGCAGGCTTCAGTTCACAGAGCAGAGAATTATTTCTGTACCATCTGCAGGAGAGGAGGTGTGAAATATTATATAGAGGGAACAGATGCATTGTGCCTTTAACAGGCTTGCAGAGAGAGAGAGAGAGAAGCTCCTCCTTCATGACCTCTTTTATGTATTTTACTAAAGCTAATTAAATCAGCTGCACTACTACTGCGCTGCTGATGCCTGATGCACTGGAGCACTTTATTAATCCCAAAGGGAAATTGTAGCGTCACAGCGGCCTGTGTGTATTTCGTGCCTCAGCGAGACCTCGGATGTACAGCCGCAGTCAGAGCGAAGAACAGAATAAAGAGGAGGAAAAAGGAAATGGAATTGAACGGAGTCATGTTGTTGTTCTTCAATGGTCTTTAGACGCCAATCCGGAATTCATTCTTCTTTCTGATTGGTCAGAAAGTTTGTTGTTGTTTTTTATAATAGCTGCTGCGACAGTAGTGCTGCTGCAAATCATGCTTTTCGTTTCCTGTAGCAGCAGCTCAGCTCAGTCAATATGACTTAAACATGAACAGATTTAAATACCTTACAGCACAGGGAAATTATTATATATAATATATATTTATTTATACATATTTATACATTTATTTATTTATTTATACATATCCCAGTTAGGAAGCCAGGGTCAGAGCGCAGCGTCAATCAGGATATAGGGGCTTAAGGCTTTGGACCACTGACCAGAAGGTTCCAGGTTCAAACCCCACCACTGCCCCAAGCTTCCACTGTTGGGCCATGAGCGTGCATAATGTTATAAAAATGTAAGGATAAGGGCGTCGGCCAAATGCACTAAATGTAATACAGCGCCTCCTGGAGCGAACGGGGTTAAGGGCCTGGCTAAGTGGCAACCGCTGATCAGTTACATTACTTCGTTAATTTCGCGCGGTGGCCGTAAGTACGGTTCATCACGATTCACCGCGAGTTTCGGCGCTGTGATTAGGTTTCCATCTTTCCGCGCGTTGGTCCTCGCATAGTCAAACCGCATAGGTGAGATAGGGGTATAACAGAGGAGGGGCGGGTTATCAGGGGCGGGGCTTGTATTAAGATTTTCACACACACACACACACACACACACACACACATTAATGGATTGGGAATGACTGCTGTCTGGCTCACTGATTACATAAATTGTCTGAATAACGGATTACATTTTTGAAAATATAACTAAATAACTGAGTACTTAAATGGCGGAGCTAACGCGTTAGATTACTCGTTACATCAAAAAAGTCATCTTACTTAAAGTAAAGTTACTTTGTAATGCGTTACAACCTACACTGGTGTTATACCTATTGTTTTAGCTTTTAAATAGTTTCCGTCTCTGCAGTTTCCATGGCAAGCTTTTAGAAAAAAACAAAAAATAATAACTGTTTAAGTCTTTTTTATATATGTGTGTGTGTGTGTGTGTGTTTGGAAATTGTTGTATTTTTACTCGACCCTGAGTGTGTCACCCCGCCCACACAAAGAGTAAATACCTCAGTCATCATCATTGTGTGTGTGTGTGTGTGTGTTTGTGTTTGTATAGGTCATTGCTTGTTTGTTCCAGTGTGCAGTGTTTGCATTGCCATCAGTATGTCTGTGTGTGTGTGTGTGTGTGTGTGTGTGTGTGTGTGTGTGTGTGTGTGTGTGTGTTTATAACTGGAAACTCTAGTGCCATGGCAACCAGTACTGAGAGACCTGAGGTAGTGTGTGTGTATGTGTGTATGTGAGGGACAGAAGGACGGGACAGGAAGGGATGGAACACACACACACACACACACAGGGAGGGGAAAAAAAAGAGGAGGTTATGAGAGGCTTGAGGCTCAGGGAAAGTCTATAATCTAGTCGGAGAGGGTGTGGCTGTGTGTCACTGCAGTGTGTTTGCTGGAGGCAGCGCGCACACACACACACACACAAACGCACGGGCGCGCGCACACACAGTGTTGAGTGTAATTATGTATAAGGTCCTGGGAGAACCGGTCGGCGTGTATGCAGGCTCTCAGGAGCGCGGCGCTGCACCGGTGAGTTCAGCTTCATCTTAATACGTTTCTGATTTTTAAATGTTGTATTATATTGGGTTCACCGTTATTCTGTGCGTGTGTGTGTGTGTGTGTGTTTGTGTGTGTTTACATTTCTGTGCATTATGTGCATGTCCCAAAGGTTATGTTGTACGGTTCGTCTTCTACATCATGACTCCTTACTGTCACTCAGGTTTGTGTAAAAGTGTGAAGTTTAACTGATATTATGGAAAGTTCTTTTGGGGGGCGCGGGGGTGGGGGAGGGGGGTTAAAGCCGGATACTCAGGATTAGTCTCGATCTAACGCCAGCAGCAAGATCGGATCTTTTGAGAAATAAATAAAAATTAAAAAAAGAATGCATTCAATCCAATTCTGTGACAAACGGAAAAGATTAGAATCGGGTTCGGAACTTCAAAGTGACTTGATTGCATTTTTTTTTTTTGTTTAATATTAAAATTATAAGGATATAAATATAGTTTTAAAAAGGGGAAGAAAATACTTTAAAGCGTACCGATAATGCAGAATAATTTTTTTGTCATTTCATGTGTACATGAACAAACAAAGCAAAAAACTGCACAGGATACAATCTTTTTTTTTTTTTTATCTCTTTTTTGTGCATTTTGTGCTTTTTCCATGTATTTGTTTTGGCCATTGACCCCATATAAGACGACTCCCCCCCCCCCCCCACCGGGGAGTGGCTCAGTAGTAGCTCATTTACATAAACACTAAAACAGCAAATTTTGAGGAGGAGAGAAAAATAAAAGGCAGAGGGTACGGTATGAAATTATCTGCAGGGGATTTCGGCTGTAGCATTAACACACACACACACACACACACACACACACACACACACACAGCCTTTGGGGAACTAATTTGTTAAAGAAATAGTCAAATACGGGACCTCTAATGGCTGATCGTCAAGGTTTCGGTATCAGAAAAGACAAACAGGTTTTGACTTTTTGACTTCTGATGAATTGTTGAGCTGAAGAGAACTGAATCAATATAAACAATGAAATCTAGCAAAAAAGATTTAGGAGAAATTGTTGCACAAAGAAGAGGGAAAAAATTACTGTTAATGTTTAAGGTTTGGATGTTTTTATAGTACAGACTCAAGACATTAATGTTTTTACACTAACATACTTTTTTCTTTTATTTAATTGTGTTTGTTTGCATGTGTGAACAAATCCACCCGCACTAGTGTGCAGTCTTTATTAAATAGTTAAAAAAAAATGTATTAATGCAAATACACATTAGAAAATGTTAGAATTCTGAACAGTGGAAAAGGGTGAAGAAAAAAACACTTCTCTACTAAACTTGCTTTCCCGAGGCTGAATCCAAACACGTAGGTGTGTGAAGATCAGATATCCTTCATATTGTCATGTTCAACACACACCGTATTGTCAAAATATCATTACTGTCTCCCTGTGATTCTCCGCCTCTAGCACAGTCCGTCGTGTGTGTTTATTATATTAGGATATTATACCGTCTCCGGGGTCTGTGTTGGATTTCACAAACTTGGAGTTTAATATGGAAATCAGAAAGTGAGAACGGAAGCGTAAGAAAGACATTCGTTCATGAAGGAACCATTCAGATTATAGATTTTAGATTTTCAGATTTTATCTATGAAAAGTCTAATTGGGTGTCAAAGTGAGGAGTTTTTTTTTTTTTTTACTTTTTTTTTTTAGATACTATATATACTGTACTGTGCATGTAAAGAAATTCTGTAAAGATGTCTGCAGAAATAAAGAAGTTAAATGTCTACTTAAAAATCTGCTATAAAGAACTATAGACAGCACTAGACTAAACAAACGAGGGAAAACAAAAGGCCAGATTTGGTTTTACATTGTCTGCAGTTTTTTAGGGACTTTGGCATTCAAAATTTTTGTTAAATAAAAATCTATCTCTTTTTTTTTTGGCAGAAAAGTAGTCTGCTATGTAACATTGTAACATCATGCAGCTTTTTTTTTTCTTTTCTTTTAGATAAGATTTTGGTTTGGAAAGGTGGAACCTGTAAAATCCTGAAGCCAACAAATAAAAGCTGATTAAAAAATATTAAATTACCACCAAAAAAAGGGGGTCTTTTAAGCATTAACTATGTATTTTTATATATTGCGTATTAGTGATGTGACTCGATCGCCCGATACAATATTATTACTCACGATACCTTGGTGCCAATTCGATTTGTATTACGGTACTATAAGTTTCACAATTTTATAAATATTTTTTAGAAATTCTGAATTTGGCAAGTTACTTGCTTGTACCACACATGATGCTGTGATGTCTGCCTGTGTGTGTGTGATTAGTTTAGAGTGCACCACCTGTATGATTATATTGGAGCTGCATCATATAACCACTTCAAATGCAAAGGTGTACATAAGTAATTTAAAATTAAATTTAAAATCGATTTTGGAGTCGCCACACAAAACAATAATTATGATGTATCATGGTATCTGTGTTTTTCATTTCTACTGTCTATATCATTTAAAAAGGTTTGTTTTTGTTGATTATTAATTATTTAGAAACGCGTCATACTTTCCACAACTGATGGAAAGTTTTTTTTTCTTTTGTCTTTTTTATCAAAATGCAAGAAATTTTCATAATTCATTATCAACTGATCATTAGTGGGTTCAGTTAATAATGTTCTATGTTATTTCATGTTATTTGTTAAATTTAATGTGAACTCTACTATACAGAGTAATGTCCTGTTCTTAAGCAAAAAAAAATATATATATAATAAAATAAGGGGAAAAAATTCTTTTAAAAAGTAAATAAGATTTATGTGCATACAAAAATATTTACAATTTTATGAAATAATTACTTAATAGATTTTAAAAAATTACATCTCTGGTTTTTAATTAAGATTGCTCTTAAATTTTAGTTTCAGTTTTGCCCATTAGTACAAATTAAAAAAAAAATTAGTTTACTTTTGATTGCTGTATTTTTTATTTTAACACAAGTGTTTGGTTATTATGGATGTGATGTTTGTTGTGGACGGTAATCCGAGTAACTCGACACTAGAGATCTACAAAAACACAATGAAATAAAGCTCAGTCACGCACATGACCATGAACCAAGGTTTCTTAAAAGTGATGTCATGAGGGGACTCGCCGATGCTAACTCTAGCAGGACTGTGGTAGGTTTTTGGGGGCGGGGCTTTGTTTATTTTGGTTGAAATGTAAGAAACCAAAATCCTTTAAAAAGATCCAAATCTTACAGAAAATCTAAGCTTCGTGACAGAAATACAAAATCATGCCTATGCAGGATGTTCCCTGTGTGTATGCGTTAAAGTGAGTGATATCCTCACATATCACGTCTGAAAGCACACGTCTCTACCGTCACGTGCATCGTTCAGAGTCCCCTGGGGGACAGAAACGGCGTACAAGGACATCAATCGATTAAATCTGACCTTTCAGCTTAATGTATTGATTAATTTTCCTAAAACAAATGTATTACAATAACACTGCGACGATGATGTTGTAATTTTATCTTTTATGGAAGTGTTTATTGATCAGTGGCGTGAAAGAGGGTGCATTTACTTATAATTAAGATTAGTATTTAATGTAGACGTAGTGGGTTTGACGGTTCAGTATCGCTGTTCTAAACTGCGAGTTTGTGCGTTGCATTGTGTGTGTGTGTGTGTGTGTGTGTGTGTGTGTGTGTGTGTGTGTGTGTGTGTGTGTGTGTGTGTCGTATACAGTACACACACAGGGCAGTTCGGATCTTTTTATTAAAATGCTGCTGTGGTGCCCACAGAGAGAGAGAGAGAGAGAGAGATCGTTACTTGATCATTTATCCTAGTAAGGACATTTCCATGTCCAGAATGTCAATGACTGTCTGCTGCAGGGTGTGTGCGTGTGTGTGTGTGTGAGAGAGAGAGGGTGAAAAAAAAAAAAAAAAGTAACGTAGAACCTTGTCATTATTTTGTTTAGGAAGTGAAGTCCCCGTGTGTAACCATCTAGTCACGTGGTCCTCACAATGTAGGAAAAACCGTGTTTGTGTACTCGCTTTTTGTAACTTGCATTTAACTTTCCACTCTGTACATAGCGATCAGCTCATTCAGTTTCCTCCACTCCGCTGTTACTCATCCACTTGTCATCCAAAGCATTCACCACTACGACCCTTGACCTCCCACATCATCAATGCGTTAAAATATTTTATGTATTTATTTGTTTTTAATAGCTGGAGCAGCGCTCACTAATAAACCTGAATAAAAATCACTCAAAGATAATGCAATTCCCAGAACACATGCTTTTGCTTTTTGGCCTTATCTAGGCAGTCTTTGAAATTGCTTCGTCCATGACAATGTACAAAAAAAACAAAAAACAAAGTATAGCAGCTCCACTATACTGTCAATGGGGACAGCACTCTAAGTAAACCGGTACGCACACTTTTTGAGGACATAGTGGGGAAATGTGGCTAGGATAATTCAGGAACGAAAACAAGATGCGTCAGATTTACATTTACGGCATTTTGCGGACGCCCTTGTCCAGAGCGACTTACATTTTTATCTCATTCTACATCTGAGAAGTTTGAAGGTTAAGGGCACTTGCTCAAGGGACCAACATTGGCAACTTGGTGGTGCTGTTGTTTGAACTATTTAATTTCTTCCAGTATGTGTTATTAACTTTTTTTTTTTTTGTCATACATTTCAATTCCTGTGGTAATATCGAAGCGGGGAATTTATTCTATTAAAACCTGCAGGATGTTGGATTTAATATAATGTTTGCGGAGGGAGTCTTCAGTGTCAGAGGTGAAGCTTGTACACTACATCCAAATCTTTCTGCAGGCTGCAGGTGAACGTCAGTAAAGTGCGTGTTTATCGTTACTGCGCTGACCTAGCATGTTTGTGGTCTTTTGTTCCTGCAATAGCAATGTTGACGCTTGTTCATCCTGAAGACATAAGGACGTCCTTCAGAGATGTTGTCTTTTTGCCGCACAGGACCGACCGGACGCTTTACCTACAGTACATTTCCCTTGTGGTCGCGTCGCCTTATTAAAAGCATGCTACATTATTTATGCATGTGTGCAGGACTGCAGGGAGCACGCCTAGTTTACTCTCCCAAGGGGAGAACCGGTTAGGACCCATTTTATCGCCTGCATTTTTATTAGACATCAAGCGACTTTACTCAGGTTAGAGTCTGTTAAAAAGAATTAATGACACTAATCTGATTTTTAAAGGGCCTACTGGTGTCTCGTAATTCACAACGGGAACACTTCAGCTTTTACTTTTTATTCCCAAACTCATCTCTATATACTGCATCTGTAGTCCAGACTGCCAAGAGGCTTTATTTTTATTTTCTAGAGCAGCAGCTCTGACTGTAGAGCATCTCTAAGTGACCGGTTTATATCACTGGGCCGGTTCTAATGCATTATGGTTTCCATAGTAACCGCTTGTGCACATGGGTTAAACGGCCATGGGACGTGTTTTGTTTTTGTTTTTTTATGTCAGGGCATTTGGCATATCCAGAGTCACTTACATTACACAACCTGTGACTTGGTGAATTGGGGTTCAAACCTGTAACATAGTTAGCTGGAGATTTAAATCTGTGAACCTGAGGTTTGAACCTAGTGAATTTGGGCAGTTTGAACTTGTGACTTATTGAACCTGAGGTTTGAGCCTGCATCCTAGTAAACCTGGGGGCTTAAACCTGTGACCTACTGAATCTGGGTGGTTTGAAACTGTCGTTTAAACCTGTGACTTGGTGAACCTGGGGTTTGAACTTGTGACCTAGTGAACTTGGTGGTTTGGAACCTGTGACCTTGTGAAACTGGTGGTTTGAACCTGTGCCTTGGTGAACCTGGTGGTTTGGAACCTGTGACCTTGTGAAACTGGTGGTTTGAACCTGTGACCTGGTGAACCTAGGGTTTGAACCTGTGACCTAGTGAACTTGGTGGTTTGGAACCTGTGACCTTGTGAAACTGGTGGTTTGAACCTGTGACCTTGTGAAACTGGTGGTTTGAACCTGTGACCTTGTGAACCTGGTGGTTTGAACCTGTGACTTGGTGAACCTGGTGGTTTGAACCTGTGACTTGGTGAACCTGGTGGTTTGAACCTGTGACCTGGTGAACCTGGTGGTTTGAACCTGTGACCTAGTGAACCTAGGGGGTTTGAACCTGGAACCTACGTAGTGAACCTAGGGGGTTTGAACCTGGAACCTACGTAGTGAACCTAGGGGGTTTGAACCTGGAACCTACGTAGTGAA
>JAQKPX010000020.1:16491612-16513902 GCA_030068255.1 Clarias angolensis
CAATGTAAATGGTCATGAAAATAAAGAAAACACATTGAATGAGTGAAGGTGTGTCCAAACTTTTGGCCTGTACTGTACGTCCCTGTGAGTGAGCTGTTTACATAGAAACCATAACGCACCCGAACGAGGGTGTTAACCCGAACCTACGATTTACGATTTGCAAATCGGGTCACCACCTTTTGACCAATCAGATTCAAGAATTTGACAGAGCTGTGGTAAATCACTCAGATGTTATACACACTGCAATGTACCTGAGAGTTGTTTGTTTTCGTGTATTCGTTTGAATTATATTTTACTTTTTCATTTTGCCTCACAAACCACATTATATATGCTATATAATTAATATTTTTAATTTAAAGATACTTCATGCCGTAGGGAGTGCAAACTTTTAGTATTCATTTTGTAGAATTTTTATAAACAAAGCATAAAAAAAAAAATTTAATTTTTAGTTTATCGGTTCAGAAACCATTTGAGGGGGGGGGGGGCAAACTTTTGCACTCGGTTCTGTTTTTGTGTAAATTATGATTCATGTGGTAGTTTCTTTTCCATCATGCTGCATGTGCCGTCTTAAAGGCTCGATCTCGCTCACACACACACACACACACACACACACACACACACACACACACACACACACAGAGAGAGAAAACTGCAGCTCAACAGCGTGACATTCCTATATAACATATAGGGGTGGGTGGGTGTGTGTGTGAGTGAGAAACATAATGGCTCCTATGGGACCATTTTAAGGAGCAGAAAAGGGAAATCCTTCAACCACACACACACACACACATATACACACACACACACACACACAAACACACTCCTGTGAGGACCTCGGGACATGTCCATGATCTCATCTATACAGGTTCATCTGACCATCTTCCAGAAGTCCTGCTTTGGGAATCTCGATCCACACCTCCACCTCATGCGAACCCCCTTTTTTTGTTTGTTTGTACAAAGTGCAGCACAATAGCGCCATGACGTCCCTCTCGCTAGGTTTCTCCGTCTCCTGTCCCCTTTTGTACACCGCACTAACAATAGCAGGATATGGCTTCGCTGCAGATTTCTGCACTTCCTCGAGAAGAAAAAAAAAAGAAAGACTTGAGACTAGAGGCCGCACAAGCACCTGGACTGCCTTTACTTAAACCCGAGTCACGAGATCGGTGCGATCGCCAAGCCTCGGTCCAGATGCTCGCTGCATGTGCGTCGCTCCACGCGGTGATTCACCCGAGTGGAATTCGATCGCAGATGGGTGTCCTGTTCGGTTTAACACACAGCTGTAATTAGTGTCTCTTGTCTTCAGGATTGGGTTTCTGTCCGTGGACTCGGGATCTTTTAACCAGCTGTTGGATGCAGTGCCTCAAACTCGACAGCACTTTGATTTTCAAACCTCGTGCCTGTCAAGGTCACATTTTTGACATTGTACGCATTCCCTGTCCGACTCCACATGCCCGAGATGTGCTGTACTGTTAAGTAGTTTAGACATGCACATTTTTAAATAGAGGTATCTTGCCCTAGCTTTAAAAGATGCGGTTTGAGCCTTGCTAGCAAACGAAACGTTCGGCAACGAGGAGACCTGTTTCGTAAGACGACGTTGAGACAAATACTTTTTTCTTAGATTGTTTAGTGCTGTCACAAACCATGCTTGGCGTCTGTCTTATCCTATGTAGCAGCTGGTGTGTGTAGTGCGACGGGTGGAATGAGTAGTTTGTAGCGAGAACATTGCACCGCCTGGAGAAGATTCCTGCATCTACCTCTACTTCTGCTTGTTGGACCTGCTTGTTGTTCACAAAGTTTGCTTGTTCCAAGCTTCCAGTTTGTCCAATTGTGATCAAAACAATATAATCTTCACAACAATAACAAATGCTAGAGGCGACATATTTCAGGAAGTGCTGCTAAATAGACCAGACGCCATCATCTCTTCCTGACTCCAGTCAAAATACATGGAAATGTTGGAATAACCCTAGTAGTAAACAGAAAGCAAGTTAACTACCTGGAATTTCGACAAGGTCAGCGGTAAGTTAATCATCTGATCGTGTATCCTGATCAACTGTGACATCATGAAAGCCCTGGTAATGTTGCAGCGTTCTCACACTGTTCACTTGAAAACAAGGGACATGACATCCTGCGTTGCTCTTGTTGCTAGCTGTAGTGGAAAGACAGGTGCCTGGATGTCCCCACCATGCTCTCGGAGTCCTGTGATGCTCGACAGACATTGCTTGGCCTCTCTCACCCCAAGCCTGCAGCCCACAATCTCCATTATTAAAGCCTCTCAGGTGTGATGAATGCGTCTGGCTGCGAAGCAGAGCATTACCGAAAGCTTCTTGTTCTGGTGATGATGTTTAGCACCTGCCATTAAGGGAGCACCAGAAAGACCGCAGCAGACTGTCTGTCCACACTTCCTGATCTAGCCAGAGCTGAAAGAATCCTTCAACAGGTATTTTTCGTGTCATTCCAAACAGTACGTCGGTGGATTTCAAAGAGAGATGACTGATGTGTCTTTTCAGAGCGGACTCTAGGAGCAGAAGGCATACTGAGCTCTTAAACAGAGAGACAGAGAGAGACACAAACCACTGTTGAACTATGTAAGTCCCTAAGGATCGCAGAGTTAAATCAGAATCAATCACAAATCCCAAACAGGAAGTCGATGTTGTCTCGAGGCAGATGGAAAACAGCGCCTCGGAGCAATGGATGGAACAGAACAGGAGCCAACATCAGCTTCTAATTTCCTGCGACAGGTTGGAGAGTTCTTCCTCAGCCAGGAAGTGTCAGGGAGGAGTCTCGGTTCTCTGAATTCGCTGTAATTGTTACGCCTGGGCTGTTTGAAAAAGAGTGAGACACATGCCATGAATTCTGCAGTGTTCATGGAAACCAGGCAGCAGATACTGTAGGTGTGTGAGGTGTTCAGGCTGTGAGATGGTTCTTTTTCTAATAACTAGTGAGCTGTCGCATTATGTAGATCTGTGAAATGCTTTCGGGTCAAGCAAGTGAGAAATGCCTGACCCATATGCAATAGTGAAGAGACTTGGACTCGATAACCTTTCTTCATGATGGGACAGACAAGCCAATACCCAGGAACGTGATGCTTGTGGACAAGGCAGAGACCAATTGAAGCATAATTAATAGAAAGCCTGTCAATGTTTCTAGTTCTCGATCAGGGTGGCACTGGATCTGGAGTGTATCCTAGAATCCAACACTGGACACATAGAATACTTAACACTGGGACAATTTCTGTGCAGCCAAACCCATCTGCTGGTATTTTTAAGGTGAGGGGAAGCCTGAATGTAGAACCAGAGGAACACACATTGACACGTTCTCTACCTGAATCAGCAGTAACCTTTTCAGCAATTTGTGTTACTGTAGGTCTTCTGTTGGATAAGACTATATGGCCCACCCTTTGGTATGTCATGACCACTGCAGACCAGAAATATCCCACAAGAGCTGCAGTTCTGGAGTTGCCCCGAACCATCACATCACCCATCACACTTTCGCCCGTGTCACAGTAGCTACAGTTAAAATATCTTATTGCAATTGTGCCTGGAAGTGAGTGGGATATATTGGGCAGCAAGTGTGAACCTTTTGTCCCTGAAGTTGATGTGTTAGAAGCAGAAAAAATGGGCAAGCATAAGGATTTGATCGAGTTTGACCAGGGCCAAATTGTGATGTCTGGATCAGAGCAACTCCCAGAACTACAGCTCTTGTGGGATGTTCCTGGTCTGCACTGATAAGGACATACCAAAAGTAGAAAACCATTCCAAGAAAGAAAAAAACGGTGAACTGGGAACATGGTCATGGGCGGCCAAAGCTTACTGATGCATGTGAGGAGCGACGGCTGGCCCGTGTAGACTGATCTGATACAAGAGCTACTGTAGCGCAAATTGCTGACAAGGTTAATGCTGCTTCTGAGGGAAACTGCAAGAGCATTCATGAGATTCGTGAGACACTGATGTTCGGGGTGTCAAGGCGACTCCAGTTCCAGTTCATCCCAAACCACCAATTAACCATCATTCTCAATTGCACATGAGCTGAGAACTTTATTAATCCCAGAGGGAAATTGCTCAATTTTCGCATATCCCAATTAGGAAACTGGGGTCAGAGTAGGAAACCCTGGAGCAGATAGGGTTAAGGGCCTTGCTCAAGGGCTCAACAGTGGCAACTTGGCGATGCTGGGGTTCGAACCCCCGACTTTCCGATCAGTAACCCACAGCCTTAACACTACCCCTATATGAGGCGATTGTCTGTAGAAGGTTTACTCAACTTCATCTAAATAAACCCTCTACTTTACTTTATGCCTTACTCGAGCACTTGCTAAGGGGTTAAAAAAACCTCTATCACTGTTGTATCTAAATAGCTCGCCAAGTCAGAACTTTTTCACCTGTAGGTCCTACTTAGGTTAAAGACTGTATTTATAAAAGCTTAACTCAATCCATGTGTGTTTGCGTCCACACTCGGGCATGCCACAGCGTGCGTTAGGGTCACGCGCTCTGTAATTGTCTCTCTGCAGATGTTTATAATCAGCAGTTTGAAACATGGATTTGGACCAAACTTGTGAGTTCTTCATCTCGAGCTTATTTTCTCATATAGAAACTCGCTCGAGGAAACTCGCTCGTCTGCCATCTTTTCGCACCCCACAGCGAGGACCTCGGCCACCACGGCTGCTTTATAAGCCGAAAATGAACCTGTATTAGAAGCTTTACAGACTCCAGAGCATTTAAGGTTGATTGAGAGATGTCGTGACTTCGATGGAGCGCCGCCTCCAGTAAATTCAAGCCTTAGATTTTAAGATGCGATATGAAACCACCTGCCAAACTCAGGCTAAACTTGAACTGCTTCCAACTCCAGCTAAACTGCTCTTATTTACCCTCTCGCTAATTACCCATGACCCTCCTGTGCTCTGAAGCCCTCCTCAGATCGCTGAAGCAGGTTACTCGGCTGACTTTTACTACAAATTTCAGTGGACCTTGGAATAAATTTTGTGAAATGGAAGGTTATTGTTGGTGCGGAAAAAAAAACCTAATGGACCAGATAATAACCAGAAGGAAGGAATTAAACCCTTGACAGTGTGCGGTTTTGGGGGGAAAGAAATCGAATTCAGAGCGTCGTGATTTAAACAGACTTACAGTAGCAGTTATTTTTCCATAACAGCATGTTGTGAAGTGTTTTATTCCTCTTATACTACTGCACATTGTTCATTAATTGTCCATTTATTTGATCCGTTTAGACGTACATTTGATATGGAACTTCCATGCGCTCCTGATATCACTATCCTTGTAATTAAATGTTTACTCTTTCTTTCTTTCTCCCTTTCTCTAACTTCTTTCTTTCTTTTTCTTTCTTTTTTCTCTTTCTATTTTTTCTTTTACTGTCTTGCTTTCTCTACCTTCTCAAATTCTCTTTTTCTCTTATTTTACTTTTTCCCTTTTTTCCTCTGTCTCTTTCTGACTCTATTTTGCTTTCTCTCGCATTATTTCTCTCCCATTATTTCTCTTCCTTTCTTTCTCTTCCTCTTTCTTTCCTTTTCTTCTATTGTGCTCTTTTCTTCCTTCCTTCTTTCTTTCTTTCTTTCTTTCTTTCTTTCTCCATCTTTTTTGATTGTTGTCTTCCTCTTCCTTGACTCTCTCTCTTTTCTCTCTTTCTATTTTCTCTCCCATTCTTTCTCTAACTTTTTCATTCTTTCTGTTGTGCTCTCTTTTCTTTCTCTCACCTCCTTTCTCTTTTTCCTCTCTTGCTTACTGTCTTCTTCCTTCTTTCACTCTCTCATTCTTTCTCTTTCTCTCACTTAGATTTTTTCTTTTTTTGTCTCTCTTCCTTCCTCTCACTCAGTCTATCTCTTCTTCTCTCCATGCTTTCCCTCTTCTCCCTTTGTTTCTTTTTCTTGCTTTCTTGTAAAGTTAATGCCACAATAAAAGAAAAATTTAAAACATACTCCCAGCGTGTCGTGTTACAGAACGACCAGAAAGTGTCCACTCATCTATCCTGAAGGCTTTCCCATGTCGGAAAACTTTGTGCTACAAAGCGCTGACACTGGAGCCTCCTTCTGTTAGCGCTTAAAGAATGTATAGAATGTCTTTATGAAGAAACGGCAGAGTTTCTACAATTACACCTGATTTCCAGTTTGTTTTTGGACATCCACAGTCCCTGTGCAAATAGTTACCATAGAAACAATAACCTACTGTATAGAACAGGTGGTGGAGCAAACGCCATCTCTTTTCTCCCCCCATCCCCCCCCCCACTTGCCGTAGACTTTGTCACAATGTGGCTTTTTCTCCTCTCCCCCGTAGCATTTTGGGGGAAACCTGTTCTTGCATATGACCTTCAGCTCTTTATCCGTTAGTGTGTGAACACCTCAGCAGGAGCGCGGGTGTCGGGTGTCTACCTGCGCACGAAAACTTCTAGCTGAATGGCTGGTTTCTTAGTGATTAACATGGAATCGTGATGTGCCATTAGCAGCCTTTCTTCACGAGTGTGTGTGTGTGTGTGTGCGCGCGCATGCTCGGTTTCAGTGCTCACATTCTGCCTGGAAGCGCATGAACAGTGGGCCTTTCGATGCTTTCTGTCTTTGTGTCCAATCCCTCTGGACATCTGAAATGCCCCCTTGTGTTAAAAACTGCCTGACGTCAGGCGGAACCGGTGATATTGTGTAGATTATGTAGATGTATAGCATCCAGACACAGAACAACGCATCACATCACATCGGAAGGTACTGGTACTTTTTCCTCGCCTCTCTTAACCTGTATACTCTCTCACTAACAGTCTTCATTTTTTCCTCTTGTCTGTCATGAATGGGATTTGCGTGGGTTTTTTTGTTTGTTTGTTTTTGCCTCCTTTGATTTAATCATCGCTCCCAAATGCATGTGGTGTGGAAACGGCCTCGGTCGCCCGAGTACCCGGCCTCAAACACCACCGTGGGAATCGGTCTTATTATTTATTTTTTTTCCTGGCTCAATTTTTAGAGAATCATATATTCTGTACATTGGGAAAACAAATAAGGCAGTGAAAGTCGAAAGGCAGTGAGGCTTCCTGTGATGGCCGGTGCTGTGGGTGGGCAGCCGTCTCGGTGGTCTTTATTCAAGAGAAATTGCGAGCCGTTCCCAGGCGGATTCGGTTTCCATCTCGTCCCACAGCCTCCTTCCTTCGCGTCCTAATAAGATCGGCCGTGCCATCGGCCGCGCTGCGATATCCCGCGCAGTACTGGAGCGTACTCGCTGAAACTATACACTACAGTTTCTCACTCGATGGCCATTAATTCATCTACTGTAGTTCCAGTGCCGTGGAAGCTGTAGTACCTGTAGTAGTGCGAACGCGGCTCCGTCTCCTGCTTTATATATCTAGGGATAGAGATTCAGGAGCTTAGAAAGGGCATGTTCACCTCATGTGGCTCGTTGTGTCCTCCTGTATGGGTGTGAGCTCGAGACAGAAAAGGTACTTTATGGAATACTTCTCTTCTTCCAAGAGAGAGAGAGAGAGAGAGAGAGAGAGCATGTTTTACACGTAATGCTGTGAGAATAGGTTTTAAAAAGTGCTTATGGTGCTGTTTTTTTTTGTTTGTTTGTTTTTTTGTTTATTTATTTTTTTAATGAAAGAGTGAAACTTTGCACACAAGTGCAGTGATGTCAAAGTGTGGAAGGAAACAATGCAGCTTGTTAATGAGTGAATATCAGGACATTTTTACGACATTATAAAATGAAATTATAAAACGATGTATATTTATGGAAATTTATGATGATTAAATATATATTATCTGCTGATTTCATTCCTTGATTTAATTTCTTTCTAATAAATTAATATTGAACTAGTTGCAGTACCTGTTGTTGATGGTTAAAGAGTTTGTAGAAACAGTTAAAAGGTTGAAGCTAAAAATAATCTGATGATCTTTAATGTAATCAGTGATATTATTATTATTATTATTATTATTATTATTATCATTTCAGATTGAAGCCCACGTACATGTCTGTCTGTCTGTCTTTCTGTACGGCAGAACTCTCTGTCCAACTTATTAATACAAAGAAATCACATTCTGTAAGGTCGAGTATCTCACGAAAATTTATGTTTACACTAAGTTGTACTTCTTTCGTCGTCACACAAATACACTCCCTGTTAAAAAGTAGATCGGATAAAGACGAGGTTTTGTCTTAAAACGACTCCAGCGCGTTAAAATTCACTTATACCACTTCAGCGCTGTTATTTCAGGAAACAAGCCGTTACTCGGGTTGAAGATTTCACACACCTTTGTTGCTTGACTGAATACCGGATTAATTATTAATTATTAAAGATATTAAGACATCTTTCTCTCAGTTTCTTTTATTTAATATATTAAATAAAATGATTGAATTTACTTGTCTAACCTGCAAGTGCGCCATCTTGTGGTGTTCAAGTTAACAAATATCTGAGCTACAGAGAAATGTGAAGCAAAACAAACATTCTCGGTTAGTTAGCTTTTAATCGAATGTCAACAAACATCTGTTAGGTTTTACTGAGCTTGCTGGAGAATATGAGTTCTTCTGGTAACTTTGTCACACTCGCAACTTTCTATTTTTATGCAAATCCCAGGAGCGTACATTAGGTTTTTTGTTTCCATATTTTTTTTTTTTTTGTATATATGTTTTTTTATATAAATATTTTACTCCGTGAGTGTTCAAAAGGTAATATAAAGCCTATAGCCGAAGTTCTCCACTGTGTTATTGTATAACATGGTATATATTCGTGACAGAGAATAAATTCAATAAAAAAAAAATTTTTTTTAAACTTGATTCATCTCCAGGGGGAAATTTAAGGCTTGCGGTGTATTAAAAAAAATATTAGTGCAAAAATAAACTAAAATAAAACTGTTGACACTGACACACACTTATCTGAAACGCTTCAGATCAAAACACGACACACACAGATGTTAAAAAAAAAATAATAATTTTTTTAAAAGCACACTATACAGTATGTGCTCCCGGCACCGGTCGCGCGCGTCCGTCTGTCCCACCGGTGCGGTTCCAGAGCCGTGTTTGTTCAGGTGTGGACCGGTTAGAGAGAGCCACAGTACAGCACAGGGTAGCAGATAACGCTTATTTTTTAATGGGTTCTGCTTTTGGCGGCGCGCGGGGGATTTCACGTGGTGTCTTGTCAGGAGGATAAATCCAGGCTTTAGGGATAACAGACATGACATAAAAAGCGAGTCGAAGAAAGCAAAGTGGAGCCTTGTAAGAGTAAGGCTCTGAGACGTGATGTTGCTGTGCTGCTTTTTTTTTTTTTTTTTAAGGCAGGAAATTCCGTCATCTGCGCCGAATAAAAGGTCTGAAGGAGGTCGTTGTGCGAGACGCGGTTGTGTTAGGAAAAGAAGAATAGTGTAACGCTGTGAAGTCTGAATGCGCAGCTCTGGTGGAGCGGTGATCTCTGAACCCAGCTGAATAATTACAGCCTTTTATGGGGATTTTTTCTTTTTTTTCTTTTTTAAGTGGTTAATCTTCATGACTGTTCCACAATGCTGGCTTTCATCTGGTGAAAATTGATCTCATTCACAGCTACATTTTTTTCACCAGCGGCCTGTTTGGGTTTTTTCTCCCCGAATAATGCAGGCTCTCGTTGGCATCCTGGTGCCTTTCCTGAGGTTAGGGTGTGTGTGTGTGTGTCACACTGGAATCCATTATGGAGATGGGAATAAAGGGGGAATTTCTAGTTTTTAATAGTGTGTGTGTGTGTGTGTGTGTGTGTGTGTGTGTTAATAGGGTGCTGGCCAGGAGAAACTAGGGATTTACATCAAGTCTGTCGTCAAAGGAGGAGCTGCAGACATGGTGAGGACATAAATATACAAAACATGAGCTTCAGTGCTCAGACAGTGACGGGTTTAGGTCATGTGGAAAAAAAACACTTTGAGAACATGTGTGTGTGTGTGTGTGTGTATTACAGGACGGCCGTCTGGCTGCTGGAGATCAGCTGCTCAGCGTGGACGGGAGAAGTCTGGTCGGACTTTCTCAGGAGAGGTATTTTCATAACCTTTTAGTCAAATTCCTGAAGCAGAGTTAAAGCTAAGCCTGTAATATCCTGTCTGTCTGATGGATAAGTCAGGAGTAAAACACTCAGGGGCACGGAGTTATAGGAAAATAATCAACTTAATAACGCGTGGTGCTATGAACACACCTCAGAGTTGATGTTTTGCTGTTTGAGCACATCCCGAAGTCTTTTATTCCTGTTACTACACCACAGCAGAAGGTTTGTCTACATTGAAATCGTTCCAGTTTAACTGTTTTCATGGACGCCGATCTGATCAGATGTGTGTTTAGATGGAGAATAACCCTATAAGAGAAGTAGAAGTAGTACTTTATTCCAACTTTGAAGTTAGGTTAGACAAATCCCGCCTTCCGCATCATGATTGGCTGCAGGGATTCAGTCTTCAGCTCTGATTGGGTAGATGCTTTACCACGTGTGAAACGCGACCCGATCAGATCTCGTTAATCAGCCAGAGACTCAGGAGATGAAAGTAAGGACGGGTGCGAGGGAGTTATTTGTTCTCATAGAGTTTACACCAAATATTGTACGCAATCTACTCGTCACCAAATATGCGGCGAAAGAATGTATTTATTTCAACAAGAGAGAGAGGTGCTGGTTTACTGTACCCGGTGCAATTTTTATTATTGTTATTCTGATTATTAGTGGATTATTATTAGCGTCCATGTAAACACAGCTAATCTGACCGTGATTGTTGTTTGTTAAGGAATGACACGTCGTACTTTTTTCGTCAGTTTAGAGTTAATATTATGGGAATATTATGAAGCAGTTTAGTTCCAGAAAGTAAATTCAAGTAATTTTAAATTCATATTACTGAGAAACCGCAAAGTGTAAACGACTCGATCCTGAAGACGACAGGAAAGTTGTAGTTTAACCTCTAAGTAGTACAAAGCACTTATTCCTTAAATAATAAAAATGTATGTCTACTATAAAAAAAAACCTGTACAGTAAGCTGTTGCTATGGATACGATATAACGCATTAGATCAAGTGCATTAATGTTTACTTTTGATAATAGAAACCCAAGACCTCCTGACCAATCAGAATCGAGAATTCAGCAAAAGGAATATTTCAGTTGTATAAAATAGGGTCTATATATATTTATACACCCCGGTAAGGGTTTGTTAATGTACTCTTTACCTGAATTTGACCTTTCCTCGTGCTGATGTGTCAGACCTTCAGCTTCAGCTTTGTTCTTCGCTTATTATTTCTACAAAGACCGGCACATTTCAACTTTAAAAATTACTCTGGTCTTTTTTTCTTCTTTTTTTTTTTTTTTTTTTTTTTAGTAAAACGTCAGTTTGTCTGTCAGTTCTTGCTCTGTCCTGTGAAAAAAACAACCAAATCCAAGTTGAGGTCGTTGAACTTTCCACCGAAGTGGAGGATTCCTGTCAGATTAAAAGCAGACGGTGTTTACGCTTTCGTAATTGCATTTAAAGTCATAAATCCGAGGAATGTGACACTTGACGCCAGCACGGTTTCATCTCTCGCTTTGAGAAAGTTGACATCTGGCCAGAAGTGAAGTGAAATTTATTCTTTTTTTTTTTTTTACTTTAGTTTTCCTTAGAAATGATCTCTACTGCAGTTGGGATCGTCGTTGTTGCTTTTGAATTTCTCGGTGTAATTAATCGAGCGGCGTTTTTGTGTCCGTCAGGGCGGCGGAGCTGATGACCCGAACAGGCTCGGTGGTGACTCTGGAGGTGGCCAGACAGGGCGCTATTTACCACGGCCTGGCCACCCTGCTCAACCAGCCATCTCCCATGATGCAGCGGGGTAAGAGGGAGCTCTACTGTGAGAGATGTACAGTACTGCTGAGCGTGTTTACGTGTACAGAAAGATGAAATGATGAAATGTTGACTCTAATCAGATTCTGTAGAGAGTTTATATACAGATACGTATCTAATATTAATGTATCACGTAGTACCATTTCTTGTTAAATTGTATATTGATACTTATTTAAAACTTAGCCAAACAAAGGCTTTTTACTTCATGTTTCTTATTTACAAGTACGAGCCAAAGGCAAAGGCATATTTGTATATATGTTTTTTAATCATTATTATTTTGTTTATTGAACACAGGTGTAACTTAAGTATATGATTTTGCAATATATAATTTTTATTTTGTTCACTTCAAGCATCCCAGCGCTTAATAATTAGTGCTACACAATTAATCATAGAAAAATTAAAATCGCAATATGAACCGTTTAATTACGTATAGACAGGAATTTTGTGAGAGTTTGTTAATAATTTAATAATTAAATTTTTTCTATGTATAATTTTGAGCTGATAAATAAATATTTAATTGGCAGACATCCTCTTAAGATGATTTGTCCAAATATTTGTTAGGTATACTAAATTTCTAAGGTGTACTAAATGCTTCATTTAATAGTTAAATATCGCAATCACAGTACACGTCAAAATAATCACAGTGTATTTATTTATTTTTTTATGAAATCATGCAGGCCTATTACCAATTGTCCATATTTTTTCATGCAAGTTAGATTTTTTTTTTCTCAAAACCAAACACAATTATTTCAATTTTTAAAAAATAATTCTCTAAAATTGCATGTTTGCGCACATCTTTAAATGTATGCTGTATAACCTGACCAGTATTATGTTTTTTCTATGTATTTAAAAATTGCAAAATATTACATTTTATCTTGAAAATAGTCATAAAGATAAACTCAGTCTTCCTATTTATAACATTACAATAAACAAAATCTATGATTACTGAAATACTAATAGAAGAAGAACATTTAAATCATGTCTTATAATATGTTGAATAATCTTTTGATTGATTATTATTATTTTGTGTGTGTGTGTGTGTGTGTGTGTGTGTGTGTGTAACCCCTCAGCGTCGGACCGGGCCCGCATGGACAAAGGCAAAACCAGGCCGAAGAGCGAGGGCTTCGAGCTCTACAACAACTCTGTGCAGAACGGCTCTCCGCAGAGCCCACAGGGGAACTGGGACACGTACCCCGAGCAGAAGAGGGACGAGAGGCTGCTGAAGAACCGCGCGGATCACCGCTCCAGCCCCAACGTCGCCAGTGAGTAACCAGAAACAGTGTTTGATGGTGAAACCAAAACATTAACAGTTCTTCCTGAGCAAAATGTAAAAATACTCCCAAAAAAGTTAAAAATAACATTATATTTAATATTTAGGTCTGTATGGAATGATATTTGTAAAAATGGTTATAAATTTCCTGGTGCTAGTTTATGTGTGTAAGGTGCCGGCGGGTGTCCAGTAGCAGAAACGCTGTATAAATGTCAGTATAAGTCGTGTAAGATTCAGACGGTACTGTAGCACTACAAGGTTATCGTTTAGATATTTAAATACTTCTTTAAAGAAAACGTGAAAAAAATACTGAGTTTATTTATTTTCTGAAAGCCATGGCAAGTGCTAACATTTTCTATTAACTCTACAGTATTTACGTTTATATAATATTTGTTGCCTTCTTGCAGATCAGCCCCAGAGTCCAGGGGGGAAACCTGTGTACCCGGGAGCGCCGGGTAAAATCACCTCCGTCTCCACGGGCAACCTGTGTCCTGATGTGAGTGAACACCATTAAAGGCCATTAAACACCGATAAACACCGATAAACACCGTTAAATGTATTCAAGCCGCATTTGTTATGGAAAACACCATTAAACACTTTACGCACATTTGCACACTATTTAAATACCACTAAACACATTTAAACACAAGTAAAGACATTTTAACACCATTAAACACTATGTAAACACCAGTAAACACTATTAACTACTTTATTAAACCAATATATAAAAACCAATAAACACATTCTACCACTATTAAACATTTTTGCACACAAATAGACAATTACACCTATTTAAACACATTAAACACATTTACACACTTTCTAAAAACACTTGTTAAACATATTTAAACACCAGTAAACACATTACACACCATTTAACACATTTAAATGTTGTTTAGTTGGGTAAAACAGCATTAAACATATTTGCCATTAAATCCTATTAAAAGTATTTAAACAAACACTTAAATATTATTAAACATATTTGTATATCTAAGAATTATTTAAACACTATAAAATAAATTTGAACACCAGTTCACCAGTTTAAAGTTAACACTTTAACTTTAAACCTATTTAAGCACATTTACACACGAATCAAATACAATTTAAACACCAGTAAACACTGTTAAACTTTTTAATACTCTTAAATGCCTTTTAATGAAGTTAAAACTATTAAACACAAATCATTTTAAATAACTTAAACACGTTTGAATGTGTCAGTTAAACACCATTAATACACATTTGCATATCTAAACACTGTTTAAACACCATTAAATACATTTAAACACCAGTAAACACATTTACGCACGTTTAAATACATTTAAACCCATTTTCCCATGATTAAACACAATTAGACATTTTACACAGCATTAAACACAATTTAAAACATTTAAATGACTTTTTTTTTAGGTAAAACACCATTAAACATATTTAAACACTATTCAACACATTTAAGCACAATTAAACATCAGTAAACAAACTTACATATTATCTAAACACCATTTAACATATTTGAACCACAGTAAACACATGCACACACTGTTAAACACCACTAAACCCAATTAAACACCATTACACACACGACCATTAACCCACGTTCAACTCGAGTCGCTATCGCAGCGTTTTAATACTTAACAGCTGGTTCAGAATATATCGCGCGGCGTTGGTAGAAAAAGTAATGTTTCACTTTCTTTTAAATCTCCTGCTTGAATGTAAATCCGTCCTTCTCCGAGCTCAATCTGTGACATCACAAACCACTTTGGACCAATCACATCCGATATGCAAATGAGTAGTGTATGATGTCACACAGAGTCTACGTACAAAACTCAATATTTAACTCCAGTTGAATGTAAAGTATGCATTTAATTAAGTTTATTTGAACAGCTAATCTCTGCTGATGGCGTTTTCTTTAACAACTAAAAAGCTCCCTGACTGTTAAAAGTTTTGGCACCGCAGCCCTAGGTCATTTTCTGTTTTTATGACCCTGCTTTGATGTTCGTTGAGGCGAAACAGAGCACTTAAAAAAAAAAATTCACTGAAGCCGCCACAGCTTGTTCTCTTGTCGATGTCATCTGTTTTCAATCCGAGCATCAGAAGTTTGAAAATCCTCTTGTTAATTCTCATGTCTCCGTCTGGAAAGCCGTATTAGACTCAGAAACAAGACACGTACATAGCTGTGTTCACTTTTAATCAAGTTTCCAACCACTGTGTCTGATTAAGTAACTAGCTCTGGCTGTGTTCTCTCTCTCTCACACACGTGTATATATACACACACGCGCACACACACACACACACACACACACGCACACACACTGGTTTCTCTGAGCAGGACAGTTATTAGTCGCTCTGTAAACCGAACACTACAGGAAGTGCTCTGTTTTCATTAAATGTGGTTCTGCTGGTAGAGCCATCTGGATCAGAGCTGCATCTTCAAAGCCCAGCTCGTAATCACAGTTAAACCGTTCTGTCATTCTTATTAGGAGGAGCCGTCCCCGCCTCGTCCGGAGGCGTACCCCATCCCTACGCAGACCTACCCCAGGGACTACTTCACCTTCCCAGCCTCCAAATCTCAGGACAGGATGGGACCAGGACCCGGGCAGGTCTGGCAGGGCGGCGAGCCCGAGCTTCTTCCTCCCATGGATGAGCATCTCCATAACAACATGACTATGCAGGTTAGCCAGGACAACGTGTGCACGCAGACCAATATGTTTTCTAGGGATGTAACCGAATACGAATGTGTTTTCTAAACAGATATAAATAATAGGAATTCTTGTTTTTGTTTTTTTTTCTTGATAGAAAGCTTTGCAAAAATGTTCACAGGGCATCCGGGCTGAAACTGCATTGGGATTCAGATATGGGGGTTTTTACAAATAATGAGAAATGAAAATGAGTTGGGAGCAAAAACCCAAGCAAAGCAATTAGTTTACTTATCCAAAGTTTTTATTAAAGGTTCCATATTTCTTTAAAAAGTCTCAGAGTGACCCAAAAGTATGTTTTAATGCCCCAGCTGAGATACTCCTCAAATTCTCAAACTTCCTGATTTTCCACTCCTCCTCCAAACACCTTGTTTCAGTATCTATGTAAAAGAGCTACCGTCGAGCCACGCCCATCAGCAGCCTGAGGGATGGTATCTTCGTAAATGAGGTCACATTAGGGTCCAAATCTAATTTGCTTGTTTAAGCCCTGACCAAACAAAAAAGTGATGACTTTCTCAGACCTCTCACAAAGCTCTCAGATTATAATTTTGAATGATGACGCTTAGGCCACACCCATTTAAAAAAATTCCAATTAAGATACAAACCACTAAACAGACACACCCAAGAAGAAAAACCTTTAGGCCGTTTAAAGGGATTTTTATATATTTAGGCTTTAAATGTTAAATAAGCCTTATATTGAGGTTTTGTGTGTGTGTGTGTTTCAGCGGGTAGCACGCTCTCAGGAGGAGCTGTGTGACGTGCCCACTAGATACCCCGGCGATCGAGTGCGGCAGGACGACCTGCTCCACCTGCAGCAGCAGCAGCGTGAAGCAGAGTACCAGCGCGGTGGAGATCCCTGGAACCACCACGTCTCCTCCTCTGTGGAGTCCAGCACCTCCAGCCAGGAGCACCTCAACTACCCCATGTCCTCCTCCAGCAAAGGCCAGAGCAACCACAAGAGCGGCGCCGGCCGCTGGAAGACCCCCGGCGCACCCGGCGCCCCGGTCGGCGCGCCCCAGCCGTCTCGTACGGACCTGCCCCCACCCCCTCCTCCACCTCCACCTGCGATCTACGACTATGATCCGCAGACTGACCTGCCCCTACCTCCGCCTCCGTCGGTGACCCAGCAGCAAGCCGCGGTCGACCGCAAGAAACGGGAAGAGCAGCAGCGCTGGTATGAGAAGGAGAAGGCGCGGCTGGACGAGGAGCGCGAACGCAAGAAGAGGGAGCAGGAAAGGAAGCTGGGGCAGATCCGCAACCCTGCAATGCCTCCACCTGTCCTGCACAACAACACCCAGCACCAGCCGATGCCCCCACCTCAACAGATCCCTCAACCGTACCTGCCCCCGGCTCAGCCGCCCCAAACACAACAACTTCCCCGCCCTGAGAAGCTGCCCACTCTTCCTCGAGCTCCTCCTCCTCCCACTCCTCAGGACACGGTGATCCGGGACATGCAGCCTCAGCAACAGCCGCGCACCATCGAGAGGCGCGACCTGCAGTACATCACCATCAGCAAGGAGGAGCTGTCCGCGGCCGACAGCCTGTCCCCCGACCCGTGGAAGAGGGACGCCCGGGAGAAACTGGAGAAGCAGCAGCAGCTGCACATCGTCGACTTGCTCGACAGAGAGATCCAGGAGCTTCAGGCCAAGCCGGAGCGCACGGCCGAGGAGAGCGACCGCCTGCGCAAGCTCATGCTGGAGTGGCAGTTCCAGAAGAGGCTGCAGGAGTCCAAGCAGAACGAGGAGGACGAGGAGGAGGAGGACGACGAAGACGTCGACACGGTGCTGATCATGCAGAGGCTGGAGGCTGAGAAGAGAGCACGGGTGAGGTCACCGTGACGGAGATCAGGATGTAGATAGTGTTACCTATGAATAGTTTAGCGATAGATGGAGCGGAGGAGTGTTGTAAGGGTACGTGCACAATAAAGGCCCATTCGCTGCTCATATTCGTTTAAATTTTAGGAAAAAATTGACCACCTGCGCAGAACCAAAAGTGTTCCAGATAGTCGTATCGACGTCTGAGCTCAAAGTGCATCATTATGCAAAGAAACATCACTTCATATGTCTTTGAATTCGACAGCTCCAGGGTCCTGGCTTGGTTCCTGTGCTCGAGTTACTCTCAGGGTGTGTTTCACACCAGTTCTCGCTCACGTCAGTGTGGGTTTCCCCTGGTCTTCTCCCACTATCTTGTAGCATGCCAGTATTTTCACTGGCTAAGATAAATTGCCCCTAAAATAAGTTAATGAGTGTGTGCGCTTCACGCTTAGCATAGACTCCAAATCTAACACCATTAAACTTACGGCTAAAAACACGGTACCTGTGCTAAAAAAAATAATAAAATAAAATAAAAATAAAAGTGTCTGACGCTACAGTAGGTAAAAAAGTTAATTTTTAGACAGGATCATATAACAGCATCTTTCATAACACTTAATGCTTCTTATCTCCCGATCCATGCTTCATGTTTTTGTAAATATGCTACACATTTATATTTTTATCAGATTAAAAGAAACACATTTGCTAAATACAATTTCATTCCCTTTTATGTTTTAGAATCCGGAACTTTTTTTGAATTCAAATCTTTCAACGATTTTAACTGTCATTCAGATGAAACTCGGCCGATTTACATTTTACATGAAAAGCTATAAACCTGAAAAAGTGTATTATTCTAAAATGCTAAATTGTTAAGATATTGCAACATGAATTTGACATGGTTACAGACACTACAGATTTTTTTGCTTTTTAACCTTTTACAAAAAAATAATAAAAAATTAAAAAATTTATGAGTTTTTATAGGTCATATGCCTCTAGAAACTTACATTCATTTTAATATCAATACTCATGAAGAAATATGAATCATTTGCAATTTTAAAGTGAGACAGTATAACACTGAAAAATTTTCATTTTTGGGGCTCATATAAAAGCATCTCTCCAAAACAGCTGAAGTTAGCGAGATTGGTCACTTCCATGTTGCATAAACTTCAGAAGTAGCTTCTTAGGCCACACATTTGTATTGTATTATATGTATAACATAAAAGAAATTAAATCAGCACCAGTACTGTGTTTTGTCCGTCAATATAGCACGTTATAATCCTGACCAAACAGAGGACACGTTCACATTCAGGCCCTTTCATGAGCTTGAAAATAAATTATAAGTGGAGTCTAACTTAACCAAAAAAAAAAAAAAAAGTTTAGCATATAGTAATATTAAAAATTGCAAATTGTTGTGCGGCCCAGATAGCTAGCCAGCTAACATCGGATTCTATGTTTGCATGATCGTAAGCGTTGCACTACTAATCCTCTTATTTGCGCCTCTCGCAGTGTGCACGTACCCATGTGTTAGCTTGCAAGCGTTAGTTTTGCACTTTCATGCATGTAACCTGGAGCTGAATGCAGTCCAGACTGAAACTGAAATCTTTTTACGGTTTATTTTGTTGTTATTATTGCTATACAGTAGTTAAGTTTTCAGCGTTAGGATGAATGTTGTTGTTTTTTTTTAAATCGGTATTATATTTATAATTGTTGTTTTTTTTGCGATGTGCACATGCACCATGCTTATGTCATTGCTTTGCCATGCTGAGCTGCTGATTCCCGCTGCACTAGCAAGAGGGGGAGGGGTTTCCAGGCTGCCGGATGTCAGTCAAGCACCGCCCACCCCCTGAAACCCATGCTTCATCTCCTCACGAAGTGCCACGACATCTCTGATTTACTTTCGCCAAGAAGTCTAACTCATCATAGTCCTTCAGTCTGATCTAATCCTGATTAGCTAAACCAGTACTCACTGGGACGAAGGACTTCTAAACAGGCACGGCCATTATTTAATGACCTCCTCGTTATGGACTCTGTCTCGAGCTAGTTCTTCTGAAATCTGCTGAATTGGCTAGGAGTTCTCAGGAATCGTCTCGTTTAAAGCTTTTAAATTCCTAAATACATTTATTATTTATTTTTTTTATCTACAGTATGTGGCGTTTTAGCGTGTTTAAATCAAGGCAAGAATTTCAACTTGTAAAGAAAAGAGACACAATGAAAAACCTCCAGCGTGTTAAGAAGGTTAAAGGCAGTTGTTGAAGATGAAGCTGATGAGTTGAGCAACGGCGCTAAAATATGCAACAATGATTAGCCAGTTGTTTTACGACACCCGGGACGTCTCCGGGCTTTGTCGAACCAGGTCTAGATTGAACAGTAGACCTTTTAGAGACGAGAAATAGGCATTGGAGAGTTAAACTTTTCTAGGAAATGTTCCTTCCTCCTGGAGAAGAGCAAAAGTCTTTGTATTACGGTATGTATTAGCATATCACGGCTTTGTACTTTCGAAACTCCAAGTCGAGGCACTTCCTGGTTCACTTTGAGCGCTGCAGATACTCTGTATAAACACATTGTATGGATTAAAAGGTTGAAACTTACGGATTGAAACACTTACAGGATAGTAATCAGTGACTAGGTCGCGTAGTGCAGTGGAGTCGAAGCTAACCAGTGTCATTTTTTTTAAAAGTGATGCCACTTATGTTATAACAGCTAGTAAAGACAGTTTCCTCTATGAGACGCAAGTGGAACGGATAGCGCTGTCCTTGGGGTGTCTTACGCCATGGTCATGGTGGAGACTCCTTCCAAAAATGTTTAAAGAAATCTCTGTATAGATAAGGTGTAGCACATAAGGTGCAGTCCTGCGGTGTAACACGTCCTGAAAGCCTTATTCCTGCAGCTGACGTGTCCTGGAAGCTGCACAGACGGACACACCTACTCCACCGTACCTCCTGTGGTAGCCGCCAGAGTCCGATATTTTCCCTTCTATGGTCAGCCGAGCGCTGTGTTTGAAGAGAAAATATTCCTGATGTTTTCCTGGAGTAGGAGACGATGTTGGAATGATGGTTGCATTCCCAGCGAGGGCCAGTTTTGTGCCGGCGTGTGTTTTTCCCGGCGAGGAAGCATGCCGCAGGCGCTAATCAATCCCACGCTGCCCAGGAATGTCACTGGCAGCTCTGCGGCGGCGGCGGCGGAAAAGTTTTCACTTTTATCCTCTCTTCCCCTTACACTACCACCTCCTCTTCCTACTTTCTATTTTTTATTTTTTTTTTATATTCTTTCTCGCGACTTGTAATTCCTGCTCTTCCTGCGCTCTTCTTGATGGTTTCTTTCTTCTTCTTCTTCTCCTCCTCCTCTTCTCTTCTTCCTCTTCCTCCTCCTCCTTCCTCTTCCTCACCGCAGCAGACTGCTGTCCCAGCAATCTCTGTTCTAGACTTGGTACGTTCTCTCGATCTTAATGACACTCTCTTCCTGTTTCTTCCGACTCCACCCGTGTCTCCTCTCCGCTCCATCTCTCCCCCCCCGTCATGTGGTCGTCTGGTTTCGCACTCCTCTCTCTTTCGGGGGCTTTTATATCACATAATATAACATAATATAACATAACATCTATATAACGGGGAAGGGGGAGCTTCCACAGGGAATCCATCCTGGGCTGTGCGTCGCTCTCGTTCTTTTTTTATTCTTTATTTTGTTGGATAAACCTGATGATTAACCTTTTAAATTTGCTTTGGTTAACTTGAATAATTGTTAAGATCCTGAATGACACGATCCGATCTAAATAAAAACTATAAAAAAAATTAAAAAAAAGAGGGGTGCCTGCTCCTGCTCCTGCTCCAGGAGAGCTGGGTTTGGGAAGCTCTGTGGATTTCCGAAGCTCTCGTTTCAGTGTGGTTGGACGTGAGAAGGGAGGGCTGGTTGGTGCATGATCTATTGGCCCCCTTTCTCTCTCTCTCTCCTGCAGCGTGAGCCTGGACGCATGCTCAGGTCGACGCCTCACGCCTCTCTCTCTCTCTCTCTCTTGGCCTTTATCTCTCCTCTCAGCTTTGTCCATGCTGCTGTGCTCCTCATCTGTGCCGTGCTCTTTTCCCTTTCAGGGTGTCGTTGCCTTCGTGTCTGAAACGTGTCTGTGATTGTTCTTGTGATCAGTGAGTGTTAACGTACAGTTCCTGCATGTACGATGTGTAAAACTCATGTCGGGAGTCACAGTTCAGTGTCCAGTTCAGTGTTTTATATCGGTGCATGTGTGACTGGTGTGTGTGTGTGTGTGTGTGTGTGTGATGTGACAAACTGTCCTAGTAGTGGCACAATTATTTATCCAGGTGACATTTTTACAGCATAAAAACAGTGTGTGTGCTAATTCGACTATCCACTGCTAATCGCGTGAATCCAAAGTACTGGACTGTATATCACACCGTTTGTGACTTAGCTTGTGCGTCAGGTTTAGCTGGTGCAGCGTGTAAATTTTACATGATATTTGCCTCAGCGTGCAAAGAGTTAAAACGTACCGACCGCTTGTACGTTCATCCGGGAGCCGTTTAAAACGTTGTTTTTTGCATTTTGTGTAAGATTTAAGTGAAGGCGTAGCACCGCGGGTCCCAAGAATGTTAGCAAGGACGGTAGCAAGAAGAAAAGGGAGCCGCTTTCAGTTCGGTTTTTAAAGCAGCCGGTGCCGAAAGGCTTAAGTGAGGTTTAATGTCTGTTTATTTCATATTTTACTTCATTTACATTTTTTTTTTCTAAATGTTTTGATTGT
>JAQKPX010000020.1:16534015-16546132 GCA_030068255.1 Clarias angolensis
GAGAGAGAGAGAGTCTAGTGTGTGTGAGCAGCACCGTGTTAACAGGATGTACAGTGTGGGTCAAGCTGATCTTCTACTGAGATGAAGTTTGGTTTCATGGTTATACCAGGGTTGCTATTGGTGAATTTCCTGTATTACTGCTACACAAACAGACAGAGGTCTGTGAAACTTTCAACTTTTTTGAAATATAGAGTTTGCTGAACATTTTTTAGTTTTACTGTCCAACTGTAAAAATGTCCAACTTCTGAGAAGTATATTCACTTATGACCTCAATGTTTCCTGTACTGTAAACCCTTTTACTGTAAACCCTTTTTGTAGCTGATCTTATGAAATAATTGAATATTTTGAGATACTGGATTTTTGATTTACACGAGCTCTAAGCCATATGGATTGAAAATTTTAATTAAATAAGGCCTAAAATATTCCACATTATTTGTACTGAATCTAAAATATATGAGATTCATTTTTGTAAATTAAATTATGAACCTTTTCACAAAGATATACACATTTTGTGAGATACACTGTACAGCTGTGGCCAAAGGTTTTTGAGAATGACACAAATAGTAATTTTCACAGAGTTTAACGCTTCAGTGTTTTAAGATCATTTTTTCAGATGTTACTGTGGTATACTGAAGTATAATTACAAGTATTTTCATAAGTGCTTTAATGTAAATGCTCTCATATATTTTAAGAAAGGCAGCAAAGAAGCCAGTTCTCTCCAGGAAAAAACATCAGGTACAGACAGATATTCTGCAGATGTTACAGGGGTTGGACTGCTGTGGACTGGGATAGAGTCATTTTATCTGATGAATCCCCTTTTCGATTGTTTGGGGCTTGTCCAAAGAAGAAAAGGTGAGCGCTACCATCAGTCCTGTGTCATGCCAACAGTAACGCATCCTGAGATCATTAATGTGTGAGGTTGCTTTTCAGCCATGGGTGTGGGCTTACTCTCAATTTTGCCTAAGAACACAGCATCCTCAGAGAGTAACTTGATCCCAACCATCCAAGAACAGTTTGGTTTGGAACGATGCCTTTTCCATCATGATGATGCACCTTGAGTATCATAAGGCAAAAGTGATAACTACTGTACAGTAAGTGTCTCAGGGAACAAAACATCAAACATTTTGGGTCCATGGCCAGGAAACTCCTCAGACCTTAATCCCATTGAGAACTTGTGGTCCATCCTTAAAGAGGCGGGTGGACAAACCAAAACCCACAAATTCAGACAAACTCCATGCATTGATTATTGATTATGTAAGAATGGGCTGCGCCATCACACAGGAAGTTGATTGACAGCACGCCGGGGCGAACTGCAGAAGTCTTGAAAAAAAGAAGGGTCAACACTGCAAATATTGACTCTTAGCATAAACTTAATGGAATTGACAATAAAAGCCTTTGGCACGTGTGATTATACTTCAGTAGACCAGAGTAACATCAGACACAAAGATCTAAAATCACTGAAGCAGAAAATAAATGTTTGTGTCATTCTCAGAAATTTGGGTAACAATGGTACTTCAGTGGTATCTGACTGAACCAGTTGTGGATCATAGTGAAGGGCCATCTGTACCAAAAATGCCAGGGCTGATTTTTTTTTTTCCAGTCCAACCCTGCACTATAGTTCCGTCACGATAAATCGGACATTGCCAAGAGGCGGGAGGAAACAGACCTGGATGTTGCAATGTTACTTAACTAACACAGTGTTGTATCCCTGTGAAGTGCATTAAGATTAAACAGACATTTAGTTTTTTTAGACAAGTGTTTTATGGTTTATTATTTTTTTCTATGTTGTAGATGCAATGTAAAATGTATATTATTTAATATGTACCAAAATCAACTTTCTACAAAATCTAGTCATTTGGTTAGTTACAGTTACAGTTTGTATAGTTCACAAGACAAAAAAAAAAGTTGCAGTACAGTAGCAGTACAGATTAGGCCTGATGGACAGATCAGTACAGATTAGGCCTGATGTTGATCAGATGTGTGTTGATTTAAGCCAGGGAATATTCTCTTATCAATCATACACTATTGTGATTCATATTTGATTTTATTAATTAATTGTATTTTATTTTATTTCATTTTATTTTATTCCTTTTTTTTTTTATTTTATCTCATCTGACTGACGTACATGACGTCACGTTTTGATCATTCATGTTTAAAATCTTTAAATTGGTTTATTTATTTGACAGATAAAGACGTTACAAGAGGGTCAGTACGAGAATCAGTCCAAGCAGGAGGATCTCCTTAGCAGCGCTCTTGATTTCAGCTCTGCTTCTTAAACAGCTCGTAGACGGAGCCAGCCTGATCTCGGGAACCTTCGCCATGTTCATCACGTGTTTCTACGAGATAAAGAAGATTGTACGAGTTATTATTATACGTCGCAACAAACAAGAAGATCATGTCTTGCTGGATCATGTGTCTCAGCTGTGTTTTTTTTTCTGGTTTATGGCTCTCTCTGTTTTGTTTACAGATCCTGTCTGAATAAAAACTCTTACCATGATGTCTGCCGAGTGGATCACAACAGCACACGCAGTAACTCACCTCTATATTTCCAACAAAGGTGATCTGTTGAATCATCTTCAGCGTGTGCTGGTACTCCAGGACTGAGCTCTTATCCCACACCTTCGTCACCATCATGTTCATCCAGTTACTGAATAATGAAGAGTTTCAGGTAAACCGTGATGTGATGATCACAAGCAGGAAGACTCTGTCAGAGGAATTACAGTAGTTGTGTTACCTGTGATTAGTGGCTCCCATCTCGGTCATAAGCATCTCGTTGTTGGGGAAGCTGCTACAGAAGCTGACGTTTACAGCGGGGTAGTAGTAGAGAAAAGCCAGGCACATCTCATTATTAGTTCCCAGACCACCCTGTTAACAGAATGCAGAACGAAGGATTACACCACAGCACTGAGTGTTTCTCAACTTAAACTCAAATTTTGCAAAAGTGCTTTTTTTTCTCATTAAGTCTGATGATTAATAAACAAATGTAATTTATAGCAAATTATAGCGACTATAGATTTAAAATATTTAAATTTGTGGTTACTATAACTACAGTAGAATGTTATGCTTATAGCTTCTATAGATATCTACTATAGATATAATGTTTATTTATATCTATTATACAGATAGAATGTTTGTGTTTACAGCTATAACATAAATAGCTACTATATATATGTTACATTTTCATATTCATAATTACTATGCATAAAATATTTGTTTATAGCTTCTATACAGTAGATGTACAATGTTTGTTTATAGCGACTCTAGATCAAATATTTTTGTTCATAGCTCCTATAGATATACAATGTTTGTTTATAGCTACTATAAATCAAATGTTTTTGTTTATACTGTAGCTCCTATAGATATATAGATGTTTGCTCATAGCTATTGTAGATAAAATGATTGTTTATAGCTATCATATGTGCAAAATGTTTTTTTATAGCCATCAAAGGTAGTTAAATATTAGATAGAATAGCTATGTTTATAGCTACCGTATATACAGTATGTAAGAATGGAAATGGTTATAGACACAATTCATAACTACTAAAGGTATCTACTATAGATAGAATGTTACAGTTTATAGCTACTATAGATGTAAAATATTTGTTTTTATAGTATATAGTTTTGTCAGAATCCCACCAAAATTAATTGTAGCTACTAAGAAACAAAAAATTGTTGTTTATTTAAAAAAAAAAAAGTTGTTTACTAATAAATTAAATTGTAATTGTCCGCATGTTGCTGGGGTTCTGACTATCAAACTTATTTGGTTATCTGTCTTATCTCACATCACACTATCATGTTGCTAGTTATTTTCCTATAACAGCATGCCCCAAGTGTTTCTGACATAAACAATGTATTATTTTACATAGACTGTTTTAAAAGTTTTAAACTGAGATGTTCGCTGTTACTAAAGGTGACTAACCCAGGTGAGTCCTTTTCGGTTGTTTGTGTCATATGTGCATTCCACCAGGAGCTTGTCTCCCTGCAGGAGGAGAAAAGAGGTTTGTATTTAGATTTTTCATCATTATTTAAAACATTGCACACAATGCAGGACATGTTTCGAGCATTTTCCCACATTAGAGGTCTGAAAAAACTGTAAAGAACTTGATACCTACCAACTTAACTGTTTTGGTTTTTCCCAGGTTTGTCACTTGCTGGAGTTCGAAATTATAGTGTTCATTCAGCGCGAGGAAATCGATCTGTTCTCCAGCTCTAAAGAACACACAAAGATGTGAACACACAGTACTCGATTTCTACCTGCAGGTTTCTCCTTGTTAAAGGAAAACATACAAACTCCTTTGAAGTCCTTTAAATTTCTTTTCTTTCTACTTCTTAAATGAGGATATTAACCTGTTTCAGCTAGAACAACATGCTAACGTTCTCATGTTTCCACATCTTTTTACAGTTCAGTTAATAAAACCTGTTTTCTGATTTAGCTCATAAGATTTACAGTATATGAGGTTTTCATATACAGTGGAACCTCGGATTACGAGTAACGCGGTTTGCGAGTGTTCCGCAAGACGAGTGCACGCGTGTACTGTTTACTATAACACTGTGATCACGCGTGTGCGCGTAAAACATATGTTATTTTGTGTTTGTAAGCGTGCGTGTACAGTACAGCGTTGATTCAGTCACTCAGGTCGAGACTCAGCAACGTTATGGGGCAACAAAATGAAGTCAGCTGACAACCTGAACGTACTGAATGACCAGATTATCACATCCATGGAGTTTTTCTTCCATGATGGTACGCCCATATTCCAGGACTGGACACAACACTGCTGAAGGTTATTTAATAAAGTACCTTTTTTGGACAAGAAGTGAAGCTACTGGTTTATTTAGGGTTTTTTCTCTTTACCTGAAATGTCCGACTCGCACCTTCCTTCCTGCCAGGTGTGTGTGCAAGATACTTGCGAAAACCTGTAGGTCATTTGGTGATTCGGAGAGAGCCTGAAGAATTAAAAAGAACACGTTTATCCGCAGAACTTGTGGATTGTGGTGAAGTAATATTTTCTTTGCCATGATATACTGTATAGCGTCTATAAGTGATAACAGTAATTAATTTGCTTCATTAAAGTTCCATAACATTTAATTTAACTACAAGGGGCGTTCGAGTCAAACTGGGACTTTTGATTGCGCAGAATAACAACACACAGTTATGAGAGTCGTTCACTGATGTACTGCCTTCTTTAAAACGTTTGTACCATTCAAATGTTTTACTGCGACTAAGAGTCTCATAACCGGACTGTGCTTGAAGTCTTCTGTAAATGTCGATCCCTTTTACATCTTCATTCACCAAAGATTTCATCACAAGTCCCAGTTTGACTTGAACGCCCCTCATATAAATGGATACAAAGTATGAATCTGACCATGACATTAAATTTAAAAAAAAGATGAAGCTGATTTTGTACCTGGGACAATGAGTTGGTGTCACACAGGCCGTAAGTGAGGAAGTCTGTAGCGTTAGGAGGGATCGCGTACCCCAACCCCACTGTGACCATGAGGCCCGTCTGCAGCAGACCGGCATCAAACTGCCTCAGCTGAGCCGTGTAGTAAAAGCGTAAGCCTGAGTTATCAACACGACCTACACACACACACACACACACATGCACAGCACAAAGGAGAAACATTCTGAGTAGATACAAGTGCAAGAGTTTGGGAAAGAAAATATGAAAGAAAATGTAAATAACAGATAAAAAAAATGTACAGTACAGTCAGCTATAATCATGATGTTACTTTTGGCGTTATAATATAAGCCGGTATTGAAACTCAAGTAGCTTATATGTTCTCCACAAACTACTAAGCTTCTACATATATTTTTACTGAGACACTTTACAATTAAACACTTGCACCAAAAAAAAAATCACTTTAATTAAATAAAATAAAACAGTAAAGTCTCTTTATATAACATGTAAACATTTCTAATTATAATTAAAGAAATACATTTCTTTTCTGAATCCAATGGACTTCAGTATCTGATGTGTTTTCACTCGTGTCCATTCCACCATTTGTTGCTGGTGTCAGTCCAGTACTGATACTGGGAACTACATCAGTTAAGATGTACATCGCTAATGTTAAGATGTACATTACTTATACTGTAATATTAAGAGGTAAAAATTAACAAATTTAGATCCTTACAGTTGTAATATTTGCTTTTCCGTTCTTCTGAAGTATTACTGATAACTCAGATGTCATGCCCCACTTAACTGTGTGTGTATAGAGTACTGTGTAAAAGTCTAGACACCCCCCCTCATTTCTTCATATTAAATTAAATGAAGTTATGTAGATTAAATTAAATAAATTGGAACAGATGTTTTACTGTTATAGGCTGTAAAGCCCCTAATCATAAAATAAAATAAAAAATGCTTTTTAAACACTTAACAGCCTCAGCAGCGACCTCATTTCCCCTCTCGTCTGTCCCAACCACTCAGCATTCAGCATCAGCAGTATATTAATCACCGGCCGGATCATCTCTCATCATCTGCACCTGTTTCTCACTGGTTCATATATTCCATAATATATGTTTTTTAATCTTGTAGGATGTCACAAACGAGTAAAGTTCTTCAGAAAGCCTGGAGAACTATTCCTCAAGACTACATTAAAAATATAAGAAAGTCTGAAGATTTGGAAGCGAAATATGAAGAAATAACGGTGGGTCAGGACTTTTGCATAGTAAAATACAAAATACAGTTTGATTTAAAAGAGATCGTGTCAGAAGTGAATGTTATTCTTTATTGCACTTCACCACTGTGACGCACTGAAATACAATCACTGTCCTACTCCAGTCCTAAGTTAAGCTTTAAATATTTAGTCATTTTACTAAAAATAAAAAAGGAATATTTATAGTTTCATATCGCTATCAAGGTTTTTTTCACTGCTTCTGCACCTTAAACATAAAGTTTTGTTTTTAGAATTATCACTAAAACATGATAAAAGTTTTATGAAGGCTTTAAATCCTCATAACTCATAAAAGGGCCCAGGACGTCCTATACTGTACTGTACATGTATGACATTTGACTTGTTTGACCACATAGTGTGACAGCTGTTTCCTCTTTCAGGTGCATTTAATTGAAACCTGCATTCATGAAGGATGTGTATCTGTCAAAACAACGATAAGTGAGTAATTTTGACAGATAGTAGTAGTAGGATAGCAGGAGGATATGCGAAGAATTTCACTGAGCAGTAATGTACAGGTGACGAATAAAGGCTGGACTTTATACCTGCAGTCTTCTCCTGGTTATTGTAGTGCACTTCAAGTCTGTAGAGACTCCCGTTTCCATCTCCGCCCACAGGAAGTCCAGCCACATCAGGAAATTCAAAAGCCTGAAAATGATAAAAATGATAATAAGAAATCTGGTAGTCTCTGCAGATGATTTTTTTTATCACACAGGGTCAAAAATATACAGACAGACAATCTAATATCTGGTTCAATGTGGCTCAGCAAGTTCTACCTTTAGAAGATGCTTTCGGTTATCATGGACAGGAATTCTAGTTGGGTGTTTGACTACTGTGTGTTGTAGTGCAGATGTTTGGACTGTTTGGACATGCTATCACTGCTTTGTGTTATTTTTCTGAACCATGCAGGTTGATTATAAACAGGTGAAGGGCCCTTTTCCTGTGTTTAAACTCTTCCCCCCTCCATACTAACATGTTCGTAAATGTAACACCAGTTAGACACAAATGACACCTCAGTCATAACATCAATAGAATAGAACGAAAGCCCAACCCTTGATGACAGACATCACTCACTCCTCCTCCGACGCCCCAAACTGCGACAGCCTGGAAACAATCCGGACTCTCTTGGCTGTAACATGACCCCTCGAAGGGATCGATCACCGACGGTGGACAGCGATACAGCAACAAGTGATGCACAAGGTCATGGTTCTGGATCACTGGCTCTACCTGTTGGCAGCAACATGGAAAAGAATTATATGTTAAGATAAGAAATATATTTAGGCATTATGTAATCAAACTCAACAGGCACGACTTATTCAAACCAATTAGATCTACGAGCTCGGCTTTATTAACACGAGGCTGCGGCACATTAATCCACACTGATACTTACACGGTAGATGTGGTGTTTGCTGACAAATGGTGGAAGGCTCATGACCTTGCAGTGGTAGTAAGTGTTTATGGGAGGTACTGTAAACTGCAAAGAAATATTAAATAAAATTAAAGCCTAGTTTATTGCATATTAAAATGACTCCGTTATAACATAAAAACTTTTGTTGTCTTTTTAGTTTTCCATGTTTTGTTTTGATGTTTTGTTTCTTGTCTAGGTTTAAATCTCCTATTCCACCCTGTTCAGGATATACTGTATGATCTGTAACAATTTACTTGCATACAGTAAGTATTTAGTTTGACATAAAGCCAACTTCTGTCATAACCAAGAGCGCTTTCTCACATTTGTTAACCTTATGGGCACCCTACAGGTCATCACATTTTATACCATAGGCATACCCTACACTTTTCTTATTTTATTTACCTTTCAGACAACCTAGAGGGCACTGTATCATCCTGTATGCCTAAGAGGGCACTTTTTTGATATAATTCACATTACTGCATCCTACAGGGCATGTTATTACATTTTATCAGGGATAGTGCCACCCTAAAGGGTACTTTCTCATATTTTATATTACCGTACAGTCACCCTAGAGGGCACTTTTTACTTACGTTACTGTCGCCCTAGAGGACACTTTCTCACATTTTATTTACCTTACAGTCGCCCTAGAGGGCACTTTCTCACATTTTATTTACCTTACAGTCACCCTAGAGGGCACTATCTCAAATTATATTTACCTTACAGTCACCCTAGAGGGCACTTTTTACTTACGTTACAGTCGCCATAGAGGGCACTTTTTACTTACGTTACAGTCGCCATAGAGGGCACTTTTTACTTATGTTACAGTTGACCTAGAGGGCACTTTCTCACCTTATATTTACCTTACAGTTGCCCTAGAGGGCACTTTCTCACATTTTATTTACCTTACAGTCACCCTAGAGGGCACTTTTTACTTACCGTCACTCTAAAGGGCACAGTTTATTTATCTTACAGTCTCCCTAGAGGGCACTTTGTCACATTTCTTAAGTTTATGGGTGCACTACAGGGCACATCAAAATGCTTTATGAGCCACAGAGTCACCATCGAGTGCATTATTTTATTTTCCTTACAGTCACCCTGTTAGAGGGCACTTTCTCACATGCAATTTATCTTATGGGCACTCACGAGGGCACTTCCTCACATTTTATTCATCTAAAGGGTCCTACAGAGCATATTATTAACCATTTGATTGGCCTTAGGCGCATGTTATTTACTGTACCTTACAGACACTCCAGCGGGCATTTTGTCTCATTTTATTAACCTTGCAGGCATCCTAGAGAGCATTTTATCATGTTATTTATGTTAAGGTCAATAATGATGACAATTTCCCACATTTTATTTATCTAACAGGCATCCTACAGGTGTATTAACACATTTGATCGACCATAGGTGCATGTTACGTACTTTACAGACAACCTAGAGGGCACCTTTTCCTGTTATTTAATGTAACTGCACTCATTAGGGCACTTTCTCCCATATTATTTGCCTAACAGCTTTTCAAGGCATCATAGAAATACATTACATGCACATAAATTGAAATGATCTTGATTAAATTGGTCTCGATCTGTTGTCGGTGGTAGAAAAAGTCGATGACTTTACATTTTTTCTCTCAGTGTATCCATCTACGATAAGAAAAATGAGACAGAAGAATAACTCAGCCGTACGTTGGACATGGTCAGATCAAAATATTTGCTGTCAGGAACTCTGGTTCGAGGCATGTAGCTCAGAAGGTTCACTTCCTTCGTCCCGCGCAGGGTTTTGTGATAGTCGATGTTATCGGTGTTACCGTATGCGTAAATCAGCTTCACTGGCATTTCCTGCGGAGACGAAAGTGAGATATTTTTCGCTTTCATGACTGCAGAATCCTGTAATATTTTACAGCCTTAAAACTTTTCTTTTCACACTAGCATTGTTCTACATCTGAACAGAGGATCATCTTTTATTTCCAAAACAAATCACTGTCTGACCCTTTAAAGACAAAATGGCAACTGAGAATATACAGTATAGTAGTTATATTTATCTGAAAAAAAAAAAAAAGAGAGAATCAAAACTGAATACTGAATTCAAAACTGAAGCCTAAAATTCTAATGAAAAACACACATAAAGGAAACTGGAAAGAGAAAGAAAGTATGGAAACAGACTCGGCTACTCTAGACCAGAGTACTGTATGCCCTGGAGACCTGGCACATTCTGTACATCACCAGAAGGATGAACCCTGCAGTTTCAACAGGAACTCAACCATTAATGACAAAGTGACAGCGAGGTGATTATACAGTATGTGTGAATGTTCTGTCGTTTACTCACAGTGATGGAATAGTCGTTTTCATCACAGGCTTTAATGGCTCGCTGGAACTTCATTACAGTTTGTCCGTTCGCCTCGATCAGGGAGATGACTTTAGAGTCCTGGTTCTCCTCCAGAGCTGGCATGAAGTTTCCGGCCCCATTCCTGTCCTTAATGAAACACAAACAGAGCTCTTTTTTTTTATTTATCAATTTTTTTTGTCTTTTTGCTCTCCACTGCTTTCTGTTTCTGTACCATTAGTACTATACGTAGTTTTATCTTTGTATGTACAGCGGGCTGTGCTTAGTGCTATCTTGCCTCCCATCCTGAGCATCTTGTTTTGTGCTTTCAGAAGAGAGATACACGCAGCACTGCTTGACTGGTCCCACCATCACGGGAGGCATGCGTCAAGATCCATAAAATAACCAAACCCAACTCAAACATTTACCAAAATACTAAAAGCTGTTGTTTTTGCTACGTCTGGTTCTGTCTTATAAACTTACAGAGCATGAATACACTGTACTGTATGCAGACGGATGTTGTGCGAACAGATGTTATATGTAATTGTTTGAAGGAGATTTAATCTAACTTTCAAAAACAACGTTGTAGTGTTAGTGAATGATATCAGAACCTAATTACAACTACATGATACAACAACTCACAATACTCTGGTTCTGATGGCATCATGGAGCATGTCATACTTTTTGATACTTGAATTGGGGGAAAAAAAGAATTACCGTGAAATACATCCCGTCAGGGCCGACTCCTCCGATGAAGATATCCGACCCGGCCATTCCTCCACTGGGACTCAACCCGAAGCCGACCCAGCCTGTAGTTTTCGCCGTCACCTCGAATGTGATGGTGTCCTTTACCAGGTCAAATCCCCACCTGAGCAGGACGTTACCGTTTGAGTCCAGATACTCTGAGAAAGGTAGTGTTGGATCCACATCAGCTCCTGATGTTCGGCCCAAGAACAAGACCAGAGGCATGAGGAGAGCTGACAGAGCCATCACGGCACCCAAAAGTCAAGAATGATCTCTTTAGCTCAAGCTGTGGCACAGATCTCAGAGCTCGGAAATGTTTGGCTTTTATAACCTGCGCTGTTATACTTAAACTTCAGTCACCTCTCCTCCCTCCCTCTCCTTTCCAATGTGTACTAGTTCATGTTTCCACTTCACCAGTTCTTTAGTGAAATGCTGAGAATACCAACATATATCATGAGTAATGTGAGAGCAATGTTTTGTTAATGAAAGAAAGGGCTGTATTCTGAATTGCACAGCACACACACAACTATTCCCACCCATCTAATGATACGGCGAGACGGTTTTCTTCACTGTATCGCAAAAAAGGATGTAACACTCATGTAACGCTCTAATGATAAGAAATGTTGAATATATCTGTGTTCAGTAAAAACATTAACAGGTTCCCTATTGAGTCTGGTTCCTCTCAAGGTTTCTTCCTATTGCCGTCTCAGGGAGGTTTTTTCCTCACCACCGTCCCTCTCGGCTCGATCATCAGGGACAATCTGATCATTATGATTTATACATATTTTCTCACACATTTTCTTTTGATTTTGTAAAGCTGCTTTGCGACAATGACCATCGTTAAAAGCGCCATACAAATTGAATTCTCTGAAAATAATCTCTCATATACCGATATAAACCTACTGTTTATATAAATATAATCACCATAAATTAGTTTGTTTTAAAGCTTTATTAGAGAAAATGAGCCAAATATGTAA
>JAQKPX010000020.1:16641274-16655560 GCA_030068255.1 Clarias angolensis
TTGGGGCTGGCGTAATGTAATAGGGCTTCTGAGGAATACGCGGAAGGGGCGTATCCCATAGTGAGACACCGAAACGTATGCTTGAAAGAGAACACGTTCACACCTGCACCGCCGTGACTGAGGGGGGAGACAGGAGTCTTGAACGGAAAAAAGCGCTAAGCGATAAGACACAAAAGGTGAGATTATTTTTGACTCACCCTCGTATTATATTATGACACACAAAAATCTCTCTATGGACTGTTTTAAAAAAAAATTAATTAAATAAATAAAAAAAAGAGGATTTTCTCTGCAGAGCAGGATTGGTTAAACCCTGTCTATGACGTGGTGAACAGGAAGCCGGGTCGTCTCTCACCTCGGGATCTTCTGGAAATATGTTGTCAACAAGCCTCTTGTACCGGGGCCTGAAAGCCCCACAGCAACAACCACACACCCCTGAGAGAGAGAGAAAGAAATTAGGATGGAAAAACACTAGGCCATCATCAAACCCCAGGGGAAAAAACTAATAAAAAAATCTCTAGAGCGTAAGAGGCTTAAAAACTAAAAACATCACGATTTAAAAAATAAACACTTCAGTGACTGTGCTTTGTTTTGACTTGGCTTTGGGACACAGTGTGGCAATTAAACCCGGAGGAATCTGATCGATATTAATCACGTAAAACGATTTAATCTCAGCTGAAATGTTTGCTCAGACCTTCATCATCTAAGCTCGGTGCACTAGTGACGCCCCCGGTTTCTCTCTACAGCTGTTAAACGTCTGGAGAAGGTTCAGGAGGAGAACATGAAGAGGAGGCTCGTGTTACAGCACCGAGACGTTCATTAGCGCAAAACATTAATCGGTACATTAAGCCGATTAAGTTTCCTCATGCTTTCATTTTTGGGGGGATTTGTTCAATTATCATTAGCGTTTGGAAACAACTCGGAGACCGCTGCCATTACCTAGCAACCTGCGATCAATCAACTCTCTTCATCCAAACAAACAAGAATTTAATAAATGTTGCGTAATAAACATTAAACATCCTGTCCTATTGTTCATGTGATATCCAAACATAAACCTAAAAAATTTTCAACAACAGATAGCGCAGACTAAGTAATCTGATTGGACGAGAGAGGTTCTGGTCGAGTGGTGATACCAGATGGTAACAGCACGAGGACAATTAACTATATGTATCACTTGGTGTCCCAGGCGTTCTACAGTAGTTAATTACACTAACTGTGGGGTGAGAGTAGGTCTTTGCGGTCCGCAGTACTGAGGAGAGAGCAGATACCCGACAAAACTCACTTTCCTAACAAGTCTGTTAATGTTATATCATCCTAAACAACACTTTATTTCCTTCGAAGTTATTCCGAATCGCCTCTAAATCTTTCAAGTTGTTTTGTCCATGGCTAATGTGAGCAGCAAAGTGCAAGTTCAGGTAGGCTTTTATTAGTCATTTCAACCATACAGGTAGTCCCTGACTTATAAACGAGTTCTGTTCCAGGAGCATGTTCGTAAGTTGGATTTGTTCTTAAGTCAGATAAAGTGAGTCCTATACACCCTACGAGACGAATATACAATATAAAGCATACCAATTCACAAGACTAAATCTCTGTCCCCTTTCTCCACACTGTGGCCAAAATCCATAACGCCGCCTAAGGAAATAAATCTCACACGTTAAATGTAACAGTGTTGTCTCTGCGCCTTTAAATCACGAGGTAAATCCCGAACGCCAGTTTGCCGTTTTCCACTGTATTGGACTGTGAACCCTGTTTTGTTGAGGATTTCTTGAACAGCTTCACAGGACTTTCACTTACAGACTGAAAATATTGTATATAATTGTTAATATTGGTATCTGGTGCACTGCAGGGTCTATTTCTTGTACAATACATCTGAGCTACTTCCGTGATTTGTTCGCATCTACGAACGTACAGAGAACCGCGGTCCGTTCGTATCTGCGGAAATTCGTAACTCGAATGCTCGTAAGTCGGGGACTTAACGTTTTTTTTTTTTTTTTTTGACTCACTTTAAAGTCTTTGATTATCAGGTCCTACCTCACCCTCAGTCACAGGATGTTCTCGGTTACTGTCAAAAACTTCTGCTCATCTTTTACCCCCACTGTCTCTTGTCCTCCTCGAGGATTTGTACTAGAGCATGTGGTCCCCCCTCCTCCACCCCCTGATGGTTCATGCCTCCATCGGGAACCATTACGTCTCATTTAATGTTGCTCCGATGATGCGTAATAATCCGTCCTCTGCATTGATGCAGAGTCTCGAGGGGGTGTGCATTTTTTTTTGTTGTTTTTTTTGTTTTTTAATTAAATGAAAACCTTTTTGCTCCGTCCAAATCCGTTCCAAATCTAGGACTAGAGAGGGGTGTGTTAGAAAGGGTCCTTGGTGTTTTTTTCAATTTGGTTGCTCTCGGATCTCAGCTGGAGGCTGATTTTGCTCTTGATGAGCCCGGGTTATGAAACGGTCCTCTATTGGAAATCTATTAAGGATGATGTTCTTATTTTTGGTTTATTCTTGTTGTTTTATATTTAACTAGACGTGCACACAAATTCGTTCACATGGAGTTTAACTGCACACTCATAAGCACGTTTAAACTTTTCATTTCAACATTGCACACTCATGAGCGCATATAAAAAAAATGTACAGCGCCATTTGTTCAATTTTGAGATGAACTGATGATTTTTTTTTTATGATATAAGGCTGTTTTTCATTTAAATTTCAGAGTAGCATATCTTCTCTTCCTGTGGACCGACTGCGTTGAAACAAAGCCTATATGTTACCTCAGACTCGGCCAAATACACCAGTGAAAACCCCATTAAAATTCGTATGGTAGCTTTTACATGATGCATGCACAAACAAACAAAAAAAACATCTTGATGTGTCCCATCACTCATCTTATGCACCTTCAAAGAATTTTTCCGCAAATACATGCCAACTGTACACTTTTATTATATGTATAGATTTGCTTTTGTGAAATTATTTTTTGGTGCATATTTTGTGCATTATCAGTCACACACTCCTATGTTTTTATATAAAGTGTAAAAAGATGTGAGAAACCCAATCCCCAAACCTCTCTCACCCCCTACACATGACCTTGAGCTAAGAAGTTATGAAACGAGATCGTCGTCTTCTTCTCAGGTTATCCCTGCTGATACGCAGGAAAAAACAAAAATAAACAAAATGATTTGACTTTGGATTGTCTGACAACATCTCCATGCTGAAATGTTGACGTACAAAAAAAAAAAAAAAAATGTCTAAATCAGCTCTTTTTAACAAAAATTCATTACAAGACTTTTAGACATGGAGAGAGCGCACTGCCTTCTCTCTCTGAGCTACGTCAATAAGGACCCCTGAGGGACGCTGTCTTTCAGCAGACGCCACCATCAAGCCTGCGTCTGCTGTTCTATTTTAATAACGAGGATAAAACTCTCCTCTCCTTACCCTACTTTTCCAGCTCATCTTCGCACCCGTGAGAGATGACCGAGTAAAATCCACTCATTTATTCATGGCTAAGAACTCGTATCGAAATATCTTACGTTGTATTATTTCCAGGAACTGTCGTCATATTTGCGGTCTCTTCTTAAACCCACGCCCTCCCTCGACTCCCTCCAGTGACAAACTTAATTAAAACTTGCCAACGAGGGATGAAAGAAGTTGGCAGAGCAGCTGGGGCAGACGGAGGGGGATCACAGAAACCTTTACTCAGAGATTATGGAGATTCCCGTTCGGTCTCGCTTGTCGCTTTGCATCAGAACTGAGCTTCGTCTCTGAGCTCTGTCTCGTAACGTCGATTAAAAAACATCCTAACCTGGTTTTTAAAAAAAATCATCTTTTCCCATAGTTAACGAAACATGCCAACTGCTATACACAGTCCATCAATTGTTTTTTACATCCTCAGTCTCTCTTTAATCTACACACACACACTGTTTATCTGATTTGAGTCTGTACACTTTGCGGTTCTGTAAATTCTGACTGTTAGCTCATGTCCATCAACACAGACGTCTACTTATAGCTCGAAGTCCAGCGCCGTGTGGGATGTCTGCAGCGCCGTGTGGGATGTCTTCCAGGCTAATAATGGCGAACCGACGCCAGATGGTAAACTAGCTGTGACAGCCAGCGGATAAAAATGGCCCGCGCGTGAGTGTATCGTGATGAGGATGAACGGAGAGAAGATGTATGGATAAATGTACGATTGACGATACACGGGGCTGAGAATGTACGGGGGAGATCGAGTGAGTAAAGTAATAAATGTACGAGTGTGTTGATGGATGGATGAACGAGTAATTGGATGAAAATTGTTGCTTTGTGACAGTGACCAATGTTAAAAGCTGTATACAAATAAAATGTAATTGAATTAAATGAATGTGGAGAGAGAGCTGGATAGATGGATGGAGGGATGAATATATGGATAATGGATGCGAGAGTGAATAAATAAATGTATCTGATTGAGTGGTTGGACAGTTGGATAAGTGAGTGAGCGAGTGGATGGATGGATGACTGCATGAACAGATGGATGGATGAGTGGATGGATTAATAATGTATTAGTGATGGATGGATAAATGAGTGAATGGATGGATGGATGGATGGATGGATGGATGAAGGTATTAGTGATTACGTAGATGGACAGATGGAGGGATGCATGATGTAATGAGAGATGGATGAGTGAGTGGATAAAAAAAATGATCAGTGTGTCAATGGATGGATAGATGGGTGGAGGGGTGAGTGAATGGATGAAAATTGAATTGAATTATCAGAGTGGATGGATAGTTGGGTGAAGAGACGAATGGATGGATTGAGAGATGAATGGATGAGTGAGTGGATGGAGAAATCACCTAATGAATGAATGGACAGATGGATGCGTGGATGGATGGATAGATAAATGAATGAGTGAGTGAGTGAGTGAGTGGATGGATAAATGCATTTTAAGAAGATGGATAGATGAGTGAGTGGATGCATGATGGGGTGAGTTATGCATGAATGAGTGAGACGGAGTGAGAGGAGGGATAAATTAGTTATTGAATGGATGAACGAACAGATGGATGGGTGGAAATGAATGAGTCAGTGAGTGAGTGAGTGAGTGAGTGGATGTATAGAAGGAAGATGAATGGATGATTGAGTGGATGGACAAATTATCAGTTAATGAATGAATGGACATGGATGGATGGATGGGTAAGTGAATGAGTCAGTGAGGGTGGATGGATAAAGGTATTAGTGAGTGAGTAAATGGATGGATGAAGAGAGGGTCAGATGCATGATGTACTGTATTAAGAGATGGATGAGTGAGTGGATGAATAAAAATGATAAGTGCCTGGATGGATGGATAGAATGTGAAGGGATGAATGGATGGAGGATTGATTGAGAGATGCATGGATGAGTGAGTGGATAGATAAATTAGTTGGATGGATTGATGAATAAATGTATGGCATGAAGATGGATGGATGGATGGATGGATGGATGAGTAAGCAAATGGATAACAGTTAATGAATGGATGGATGGATAAGTGACTGAATGAGTGGATGGACAGATGTGGGAGTAGATGTATGCATGATGCATTGAGAGATGGATGAGTGAGTGGATGGATAAACATGATCGGTACATGGATTGATGGATGGATAGACAAGAAAAGGCACAAATGGATGGATGAAGAGAGGGATAGATGTATGATGGGTTGAGAGGAGGGATAAATTAGTTAATTAATGAATGAGTGAAAGGAAAGAAGATGGATGGATGAGTGAGTGGATGGACAAATTATCAGTTAATGAATGAATGGATATATGTATGTTTGTATGGATGGATGGAGAGGTAAAGGTATTAGTGTGTGAGTAGATGGACAGATGGATGGATGAAGAGAGGGTCAGATGCATGACGTATTAAGAGATGAATGAGTGAGTGGATGAATAAAAATGATCAGTGCCTGAATGGATGGATAGAATGTGAAGGGATGAATGGACGGATGATGGATTGAGAGATGCATGGATGAGTGAGTGGATGGATCAATTAGTTATTGAATTAATGAACAAATGGATTGATGGATGGATGAATAAATGGATGGATGGATGAGTAAATGTATGTATGGATGGATGGATGAGTAAATGTATGGATGGATGGATGAGTAAGCAAATAGATATCAGTTAATGAATGGATGGAGGGAGTAGATGTACGCATGATATATTGAGAGATGGATGAGTGAGTGGATGGATAAACATGATCAGTACATGGATTGATGTATGGATGGGTAAAGACACAAATGGATGGATGAAGAGAGGGATTGAGAGATGCATGGATGAGTGAGTGGAGGGATAAATTAGTTAATGAATGAGTAAATGGATGGATGGTTGTTTAAATGGTTGGATAAATGAATGAGTGAGCGGATGGCTGGATAAATGTGTGCATAAATGAAGATGGATGGATAAATAATCAGTGAATGAATAGATGGATGAGTGAGTGAGTGAGTGAGTGAGTGAGTGAGTGTCCTATTAATCGCTTAAAAATCTCTTCATTACTCCAGAGTTTACTGAACCTGAACTGCACTGAAAACGACCTTAACAGCTTTTAATCAAAACTAAAACGGTGAATATATTTTCTTCTTCTGCTGCTGCTCTACCGTTCACTCTCAGAGAGATAAGAGATGAGATGACGGACTGAGACAGCCAGTGAAATCGTGAGAAACGGTGCACTCGTCCGTGTGCGAGAGTGTGAGAGAGTGTGTGTGTGTGTGTGTGTGTGTGTGTGTGTGTGTGTGTTGAATCGCCGGGCACAGGGGTGTCCTATGACTAATGCAGGCGTGTTTGTGCCGTTTCTCCAGTCTGGCTGATAACAAGGACAGATTCAGGATGCCTGTGTATCTGTGGGTGTTGCGCTACACCGAACCACCTGCAGAGAGAAAACTGCCTGATGTGAGAGGAACTAAACTGAGACACACACACACACACACACACACACACACACACACACACACACACACACACACACACAGAGTGAGACAGAAAGAGAGAAAGAGAAATTCTCAGACCGTCTAACAAATTGTACTAGAAATTCGAGTCTTTGGAACGAATGAAATGTCTCTTCGTTCCGCAGTAACCGCAACCAGAGTGAGGAAGAGGTGGGTGCCAATACTTTAGCAAGGATATGAGGGATTCACTTCAGAATTTATCACTCTGGCACGTTCTGTAAATAGAGACCAAAATTAAAGACAAACAGAAGTAAAGATGGAAAGCACAGGTGCTCATGAGACAGGAAGCTGTCGAGTTTACCACAGGACAAAAGGCTTACGATTCGCCAGAAACTGGATTTGTCACTCACACACACATACACACGCTGCATGTGCTGCACACCACACACACACTCTGTCTCTGACACACAAACACACCATCCTCCGTTTTTCATGTTTATTCCAATCTAACGTGCACAGACACGAAACTAATCCTTCTTCTACGATATAAAAGCTCTTGCTTTTTTCCGTGCTCTTTTCAGGGCCCAAGCATTTGGGCCATTAGGACGCCCGAGAGATTGTGATGCATAGCTCATACACACTTGCACGTATGCGTACGAAACCCCGTACACATTCATCTCTCATTGAGCCGAACAACTTTCGCACCGCGACATGTTCTGGGCTCAACTCAACAGGAAGTCGGTTAGTTTGGGTCGTTCGCAAAAGCGCACCCGATGGATTTTGATATACTCCTCCCAGGGGATTTATACGATCGCCACCAAACCGGGCCGATGTGATCTAAAGACATTGAGGATGCAAAATTGCGGAGGGATTTTTGATATCTTAAACGGGTCAGCCGTGATAATGCCTTAAACTTGGGGCATCACACTGAATAGCATCACACTGAGTGGCATCATACTGAGTGGCATCACAGTGTAATCCATAATGTTTTTTTACAGCATCTGGGATTTTTTGGAGGTCTAACCATAAAATTCCCCCCTTTTCTAAAATTGTGTCATAAATGTATTGACATGTCCCCTTTAAATGCATGTGCTTGGGCCCGCTCATCGCTGCTTGCAACATTATTATTTTTATTTTATTTTATTTTTTTTTTGCTCTGCAGTGAGCAGGGAGCAACGACTGATGGGAAATTTTTGCTTTTCCTGTTATAAACCTTAACACAGATTACTTGGTGTTGATAAGAAATAAAAATGAGAGAGCGGAGTGTGGAACCGCAGGTACATCTACATGTGTGTATTTACTCCGGATGTATTCTTTAACGAATGTCCGGAAACGTCGTCTGTGTCCTACTTTCCTGTGATGCATTTCGGTGTAAAGCTACAGACTTGTAGGCGTATTTTCATTGCCTTCGTCGTATAACGGATATGAAGGTACAAATCCTGCCATCCATCTCTCGGTGCAGAAGTGATTTGTGATGATGTGAAGTGATGATGCGAAATCCTGTGAGTGAGCAGAACACCACTGATGATGCTTTTAGTCGTCTGACTGCAGACGTGCGACAGCAAAATCGATCGCTCTGATGGCGTTTTTTCGCCTCCCGCGCCGGTCTAGCTCGGGGGTTGTGTTTCAGTCTCGGTTCAATCCGGCGCTGGTTTTTATAACCATTAACCCGAGACGTCAGCGCTACTGAGTTGAGATCGTGAGCACAGAACACAAAAGACGCAACAGTAAACAAGCAAACTCTTTTCTCTCCTGTGCTTTTTTTTTGCTTTCTAACCGGGTTTTGAAACTTTTCCTGATGTTGTTGCTCGCTCAGGTTCACGCGCACCTTCGATCTCCTCCCGTTAAAAACGTGGCAGGCGGGTGACGGATAGGAAACATCGAACAGAGAGAAATCGGAGAGAGGAAATGAGGAGCGTCATAAAAAGCGAGTTTAATATAATTAAGTGAATTGCTGCTAAGGCAAACCTGACTCGCCGCCTCATTCGTGACTCGGCACGAGCCGAGACTTTCTCGTGGGTCAGCGTTTCTCTCTGCACGGCATCATTAAAATTAACCTGAAAATTAATCACGCCAAACGTGATGTGTAGAAGACTTCGATTTAATTACGTAATGCTGAACATGAGTGAACGTTACTGGCTTGCAAACTGTGGTTGGGATTTTTTTTTTTTTTCCTTTTCATTGATTGATTGGCTGAGATTTGGCCCGACAAACAAAAACCTTTTAACACAAAATTGCTGGTGCTCTGAGTGGGAGGGGATTACTTTCACTCCCCTGTCAATCACATTGACTCTATCCAATTGTCTAGAGAGTGTGTGAGCTCGTGTATGTTAAAGAGGGCGCTTTTCTGCCGACTGTTCAAGATTGATCAAAATTTACTTCAGACATTCCCTCCTTTTTGTCCTTTTTTCCCCTACATTTTGGTATTGGCTGAGATTTAAACAAATCTTCAGTACATGACGCCCCGTCCCCAGCCATATTGTTCATTTGAATAGACACTGAAATGGCGCGTTTGGAGGAGGAGTGAAACAGAGGGCGTTTGAGGTATAATAATGTGTTAGAAGTATTTCAGCTGGAGCATTAACACACATTTTTTACCTTGTTAAAGAAATAGTAAAACATGGGACCTTTAAATCAAAGTCCGCACTGAGAGGATCTGAAAACTCCACCCTTTCTGAGGCGTCCAAGCTGGTCTCAGGTCCGACAAGCTTCCTTGAATAAATGACGCACGCGATCAGATGTAACGGAGGCTTCAGGAAACTGATGTTCTGTAAACATCTCTACACTGAAGCTCTACACTAAAATGTATTTATACGTATATTATTTTTATAAGAAAGGATTGCTGCAACGCTCCAGAGCACTTCAGCAAGAATGAGGCCTTTGAGAGGCGCAAAACCTCTTCGGATAATTAATTCCTGACACGACTGAAAATTACAGTCTGAAACAGAAGCGTGATTATGGAGTGTCGAGACTTGATTATTCTGCCAAACTAAGTGGCTTTTTCTTTTTCTTCATCATCATCATCTTTTTATATACATATATATACACATATATCTCCTCCCACTTGCTCGTCTGCTGTCCTACATCGACACTTCTTTCCCGATTCCAAATCCCATCTCATCCCGGATTACGATAATCACGCACACGGATGTCGTTCTCGCAAGCTCTCCATGTAGAGAATTTCCTCATCTATTTTTTTTTCGTTAAAAAAAAAAAAAAAAAAAAAAACAAGCGGGCGGAGGGAATCTGCAGTTCAGACACATTAGTGTGATTGGGTCACATGGTGAGTGGAGAGAGAGAGAGAGAGAGAGAGAGGTTACGTAAGAGAGATCCTGAGCCCACTTTCTGCTATTTTTACATAAAAAGTGAGGACGAGCTGCAGCTGGCTTCTCCTGCAACTCCACGAAATCACAAATACGTCATTATTATTTAAAGTGAAACCTCGTCCTTGTCCTATTATTCTGTACACACGCACGGTGGGGGAGTCGATCTATTGACCGAAGAAAGGTTACTTGTGGGAATTTCTTGCTTTCTCAGTTGACCTATGACATCACACTCAAAAAACTGTTTAGGCCCAACCTCCCTCTATTGAGATCACATGACCTGAGACCTCATTATAATTTTCTTCAAAACAACCATCATGGCACACACAGAGCCGACTTGTTTTTAAATAAATAAAAAATTTTTTTAATCTGCCAAGAGCAAATCTTCGCTCATTTGGATTTCCGCTATCTTGTTCGTTTTGACACCTTGTCACGTTACCACTGTATTTGCATACTCATTAATATTCATTAGTGTCTGCCAAAGATGGGCGTGTACACAGGGTCAGCCCTTCAATTATTCAATGTTCAATTATTTCAATGTTTATACAACACACTGTATTTGCTATAGTGACTATTTTCTTTTCTCTCTTCATTTTAACACAAATTCTTACACACCTGATATAAACTGTTCTGTGTTTAAACTTAAGTTATTTTTATCACTTTTATCACTATTTTTATAACCGTTCAAGGTCCATATGTAATCAAATACGAGTAAATTCTCATCACATCTGGTATTTAAATGGTTGCACATAGATGTACATCCTTACATAAAGCACATTTGTACATCTCTCTCTCTCTCTCTTTAATAATTAATCATGCAAACTTAGAATGTCAAAGTTTTATATACGTAGGATGCGATCATTTATTAATTAGTACTTTAATTAAGACAAAGAAAAAGGCAATTGTCTAAAATAAGGGCGTTTTGATGAGATACAGGTCGTCCCCGACTTACAAACGAGTTCTGTTGCAAGAGGATGTTCGTAAGTTGGTTTTGTTCTTAAGTCTGAAAGTGACTCTTGTAAGCCTTTGACATGAATATACGTATTATTACATGAATATGTAAACCTTACCAGTCCACTTGACTAAATCTGTCTCGTTTCCCCACACTGCCATCATGTGGCCAAAAACTGTAACCGTTCCTTACAGTTTATTCCAAGGAAATAAATCTCACACATGTCGAATGTAACAGTGTCGTCTCTGCGCCTTTAAATCAAGAAGGGAATCCCAGACGACACACACACACACAATATACCGGACTTTAGACCTTTTACACATTCACTTACACACTGAAAATATTGTATATAATTGTAAATATTGGTATTGCTATTTTTGTACAATACGTGTGAGCTACTGATCTGCAGCAATTCATAACTCGAACGTTTGTAAGTTTGAAACTACCTGTATATACATATTTTTTTTTTTTTCAATTAATCCCAAATTTCTCCAAATATATCTAAGTGAAGTGAAGTTTTTTTCCAAAACAAAGATGTCTCAGATAATATGTCCCACACCTCTATATCCGACTTACATCGTTTCCTCATTATCGCCTTTCTAACAGCTACACGAGGCATTCAAAAATAATTTTAAGTTTAAAATTGAAAAAATAACTAAATAAATTTTAGAGGTGTTTAGAGGTGGCTGTGTGATATGACACAAATACGATAAGACATGCTGCATGAACACAATTTTTTTTTTATATCTAGAAAAAAAAAATTTAAGAATTTTTAAATCTGCCAAAAAAGACCATTTTGAATTAACTTTTTTATTATTATTATTATAATAATAATAACACTGGAAAATATTTGTTTTTATATTAAATGCATATCTGCAACATACAGTATATTTAATCTTTTTTTTTAAATGCATTTAAAACTATAGTTTATAGTTTAGTTGATATAACGAGGTATCTGGTGGATGAGTGCCGAGTGAAAGTCATTTGATGTGAACATCCTCCTCGGTCTCACCCCTGACAGGAGCGTATCGAGGGACGGATGATCGGGACGCGTCTGTGTCCATCATCGTGACTCGGTACGAGACTCCGTCACGCTGCATTACGACCCTGCTGAGTCAGTCGAAGCTCTGAACCTCGGCTCGGGTCGATCGATCAACCCGAGCCTCGTGCGGCGCCGTACGTCAGCCTGACGCGTGACCAATCGCATCGTCCGGAGCGAGCAAAGTTCCTCGAGTGTGTGAACAGATCTGATACAATGGAACGAGAAAGACAGAGAGACGCTCCGTCTGAGAGCTGCGCATCATCACCGGCACACTGCAGCTTCATTACGAAGGACACACAAAAAAAAAAAAAAAAAAAAAGTATGCGGCCAGACATGACCTTGTGCAAATAGTGGACGGGATTTAAAACCCACACACACACACACACACACACGAATAAAGAGAACTGCAGTCCTTACCGTACATGGACAGAGAAGACTGTAACGATGCTGTTTCCTCGTCCTAGCCTGCAGCTTCTCTGATGCAGCTACAACAACGCTCACACACACACACCTCTCTTTTCTTTCCACTCACTCACACAGACACACACACACACACTGAGGGAAAAACAGCCTCACGCGCACCTCAGATGCGTGCTAAGGGGAAAAAAAAAAAAAAACCCCGAGTGAGGCATGATGACCTTGGGTTTTCCCTGACTGCGCTCCCAAGTGTTGAAAAAAAATAAACGCTGATTATCCACACAGCAGCTGCAGCACACACACACCTCCTGTACACCAATCAGCTCTCAAAGGGGGTAGGAAAAGGGGGCGGGGTCATGTGATGGGGAAGCAGAAGCTCCGCCCACTTTTAGAGCTATTCCTGTGCTCCGTGTCGTTCTCTCTCTCTCTCTCTCTCTCGCGCACTGGAAGCATCTCGGTTATCATCAGTCATCCCTCATCCCCATCACACACACAGTCTCTCTCTCTCTCTTTCTCTCTCTCTCACACAGTTTTTCCTCATGAGAACCAGCCGAATGTCCTCACAAAGTCAGATTTCCCATTTTCACAGGGATGTCTAAGCCCTGACCAGGATATAAACAAACATACAGACAAATGGTTTTGTATTAAAAAACTGAAATGGAAAAAAATTTATTTATTAAAAAAAAAAAAAAAAAAGTCAACTGGGGCCCATAAATATGTGGACACTGACGAAGTTCCTGTGTATCACGGTATCCTGGGTTTAACTTCTAAAGCAGGCTGCACAAACTGAATCTCACCTCCTGCTGAACTACACACATCGGCCGAGGCCAGGCGGAGACGACAGAACTTGTCTGGACAATCAAACCGCAGACACACAGACACGTCACGGATAAACGTGAGACAAAATGACTCCAGAGACCAGACGGCAGAGTGTAAAGTGAAGAGGGCCGTGAAGACACTACGGCTCAGATCCGAACACTGTGCAAGACAGCCTGCTCCGAGCAGGACAGAGACACTAGGGCCGAAAACTTTCAGGTACGCTGGAAAAGCACAAAAAAAAAAAAGTTCCAGGAGGTGGAGAAGAACCTGATCAGGCTCCTCCTGCCTGGGCGGAGTCGAGGCAAACGGACATGCAGGTGGAGACAAAAGATCTCACTCGACTTTACTCTGCACAATCGTTACTGTTCGTCAGTAATTGAAGGATTTGTTTATTTTTTTAAATACCTTTGATATCATGATAAATATTGGGGAATGTCCTCTGAACGTTTTATTTGTGCCATTATTTGGTGTTGGAGTAGATAAATACGAAATAGTGCATTTAATAATTAAATAGCACAGTTTAAATCACAGTCGCAGAGCATGTCAAAATAACCACAAAGTGATTTTTTTTTAATCAAATTGTGCAATCCTAATTACATCACAATACAGTATATCTTTTTTTGTTTTTTGAAATATTGTGATATTTCAACATTAAAAAATAAAGAACCAATAAAATAATAATAATAATAATAATAATAATATTAGTAAGGCTTAACCTTTAATCGGGGGATTAAGTAACATTTGGTAAATTTTAAGTGTCAGTATCAGTAACCTGAGGCAAAAAAAGTGTAGAAAATAAATCTTGTTCACATTTTTATGTTTAAATAATATATACATATATATATATATATATATA
>JAQKPX010000020.1:16722019-16732473 GCA_030068255.1 Clarias angolensis
CAACCAACTACGCCGGCATCCTGTCTCAGGGTCTGCGCATCGCCCCGCCCGAGGCTCCTGTGGTACGTAAACAAAGACGCGCATCAGTCGTGTGCACATGAGACAAACGTTTCCTCATGCTGAGAAAAGGATGAGTGATGAGAGCTCTTTCAGTTCCAGGGGGTGGAGTTGGACCTGATCAGGCTCCTCCTATTCGGGTATGCAAAAAGTTTAGCGAATAAAGACAATCAGGTCCAGCTCCGCCCACTGGATCTGCAGCGGAAGTTCAGTGTTTATGGTGTCAAAGTGTAACCCAAGGCGGCACAGTGGTGTAGTGGTTAGCACTGTGGTCGAGCGGGTTTAGCACCTCCAGGGTCAAGGGTTCGATTCCTGTGTCGGGTTTGTGTGCATGGAGTTTGCATGTTCTCCCCGTTCTCGGTGGGTTTCCTCCAGGTTCTCTCCGGTTTCCTCCCACAGGCCAAAGATATGCTGATTCCAAATTGGCCGTAGTGTGTGAAGATGTATAGAAGGTAAATAAATGAAAAAGTAGCTCAGATTTTAAACACGTGGTAGCTAGTAATTGGTAAACTCATCTTCGCTTGATCAGAGTGTTCGCTTTATTAACACTGATGCAGGAGGAATAAAAATAAAGTTGGTGATGAAGAGAGTGCTGTAGCTATCGCTGTAGCCTTGGAGATAAAAAAAAAAAAAAAAAAAAAAAAAGAACAATTTGTGCTGCACCTGTGACTCGATTGTTGAGTAGTTAAAGTCCATGAGGCTACTCGTAAACTTTATGAAAACAGATGTTATAATTATCAGTGGAAAGCCAAGCGAAGCAAGTTTACATATATATATATATATTTTTTTTGCATTTTGTGCAAGATTTAGTGAAGACTTAGCACCACGGGTGCCAACCCAAGAATGTTAGCAAGAAAAGAAACGGGAGCCGCTTTCAGTTTTGTTTTTAAAGCAGCCGATGCCGAGAGGAATCATAAATCAAGGTTAAGTGAGGTTTAATATCTATTTATTTAATATTTTGCTTCATTTACACGTCTTTTCTAAATATTTTGTTTGTTTTTAGCTGCAAAAATATGATTATAGTGTTGGAAATTGGTAATATTGAATTGGTAAAATTGAACAAATTATCTGCATTTACATTATTTCCTATGTGAAGATGCATTTCACAAAACTTAATTTCGCCTTAAGAATTCAATTAAATTAATTAATTCATTTAATTAGTGGTGCATGCGAAGCAAGCATATTATTCTTTATTTTTTTTTTCCCCAGTACAAGTTTTGGCACGTAACTAGTCCCATACCGTTTGTTGAAGACCTGTGAAAGAGGCGTCAAATCGTGTGGCTTATTCAGAAATGGGGAGCCATGACTTTCCTAAATGAGACCCCAAAAAAATCCCATAGACTTAATATTGAGACCAAATTTGACGGAGTCTAATGAAATGGATTCTAGAATTTTCTAGAAATATAAAATTTACCACAATTGCAGAGCCATGCACGCTGTGTCAGAATATACCCCGCAGGAGGTTATAAGTTGTACCCCTGGGGTGCAAGAGGTGGCCAAATTTGCCCCATTGACATATAATGGTGAAGATTCTCCCCAATGAAACAGGAAGTGCTCACAGTTGCATTCCCTGCTATGGTAACTTTCATAGGAGCTTTGAAACTGAACCTAACTGCGGATCCCGTTGTCATGGAGACCACGGCAAGCACCACTCACATTTTCTTTAGAATTCCACCAGCCCCCCTCCTCTTGAACTAATTTTCTGTGTCGTTTCTTTCCCATGTGACTTACAGACAGGTTACATGTTCGGTAAAGGTGTATACTTTGCTGACATGGTGTCTAAGAGTGCAAACTACTGCCACACGTCCCAGGCGGATCCCGTAGGCCTCATCCTGTTAGGAGAAGTCGCTCTTGGCAACATGTAAGTGACTTTTGTTTCCGTTCAGATCATGATGTGTGATTGTGTTAGTCAGGTTGTATAACGAGAATGTGTTGTGTTTTTCTTGTTAAAGGCACGAGCTTAAAAAGGCTTCACACATCACAAAACTACCGAAGGGGAAGCACAGTGTGAAGGGTAAGAGCTCCTGAGTGTTAGTTGTTTAAATACTTTAAAAAAATTTTTTTTTTTTTTTAAATAGAATCTGTAAAATGAAATGCCTCTGGTTTGCTTTGTTATAGGCTTGGGAAAGACGGCTCCTGAGCCCAGCGCGACGGTCTCTCTTAACGGAGTGGACGTGCCGCTGGGCAAAGGCGTCAACACGAACATCGACGACACGAGTCTGCTTTACAACGAGTATCCTTCCCACCGTGATCATTCGTTATTTCATTCAATTAAAGAGAGCGTAGTGACACAGCTCAGAATCAAAGCCACATTTTGTATACTTTTTATATCTAATTTTTTTTTTTTTTACATTTTGTGAAGCTAATTTAAAAGTAAAGTATGCTTTTCAGTAGGGAAAACTGTTTTCGTGCAGCATGATGAGAGCACAGTCAGTGTTGCCTTGCACACATACAAATATATAGTATTTCCGTTCAAGTCAAACCGGGATTTGTGATCAATTACCTGGTAAAAATGGTTGCCGTTTACAGAAGACTTCAAGTACAGTACGGTGATGAGACTCTTCGCTGCAGTAAAACATTTGAATGGTGCAAACATTTTAAAGAAATGGAAAACATTTCCACATGTTTGGTTGATTAAAGGAGTCCTGGAAGGCCAGGGTTTCAGACATGAATCAGACAGGCAAATCCAATCATGGCTCCAGTGTAGTGAGAAAACTTTCTTATCTAGATGGTGTCCAAGCACTAGTGAAACACTGGGATAAGTGCATTAGTGTAGCAGGGGATTATATAGAGAAATGAAGGGAGTTTTAACTAAGTGGTGTAAAGTAATGCATTCCTTTCAAATGTAAGGCTGAAAAAGAGCAAGAATTGAGTTTTGTTTCTGCGCTACACTTTTCCGTCATTCTCCTTGACTTCCATTCCTCCAGGTATATCGTGTACGATATCTCTCAGGTGAACCTGAAATATCTTCTGAAACTTCGCTTCAATTATCAGACGTCCCTCTGGTGAGAGACGCACGCGTCTCCGCGACCCTGATCTCCACAGACCACACCTTCAAGTTCCTGATGAAGCCCTGATCCCAACTGCACCGTCAGATTAAATACAAGCCACAAAGAGTTCCTGACGTTTATTCACTTTTGCTCTGCTTTAGTCTCGAGCGAGATTTCCTCTGGGTACTTTGGTTTCCTCCCACAATCCAAAAACATTCAGATTAAACTAACTGGTGATAGGCTAATTGTCCATAGTGTATGAATGTGTTGTAAAAATGGGAATAAATACAGTGGTCACCATTGGCCTAAACGGTCACTAATTGCTCTACGGAGGTTCCTAGATGGATTGAGGGAGATAAAGAATAGACAAGTTCTCTTGCACCATATATCGTAATATCGCACCATAATCTACTATATGTGATTTGATGCTAAAGTTAAAGTGGGACTTGATCTAGTTGAGGTGTTTTAAAGGTTTTTGTGGATCCTACCAACAGTATTAGGTAGAACAGTCTTCCATTAGTTTTGTAAACCTGCCCCCCCACTTATGTTTGGGCACATTTATGTTTAAATCTTTTTTTCATTGAAAAGTCTGATCCGTTTTCTTTAGCGAAGAAAGACCAACATACTGTACAGTTTTAGTAACGAATGCTTTTCTTGTACATTTACACGGTTGATTGGATAAGTGGTACTTTTACTAGGATTCCTAGTATTAGGGCTTTTAGAAACGACATAAAAAATGTTTGCTTGCTTTCTGTGTACCTCACAGATTTTTTTTTTTTTTTCCCGGTTTATATTAAGGTAAACGGTGAAATCGGTTAATTTTCACAAAGATGTTGAAGTGTGAACGTGTGTTTTCTTTGTAAAGCAACATTTTCAACATTTTGCCAGGATGTTCACTGATTGATGTGATTGTAAGATGATTAAAATCTTCATTTGTGTTCCTTATAATTTGGAAATGTGAATAAAAACAGTACTTTGCCCTGTCACTTTTGTTTGGACATCATTTACGAGGGGGGTAAAAAAAAACTTTCAAGATTCGCGCTCCTCAGAGCTGTGGACCTGCCCGCCATTTTTCGTTATGGGGATGACGGGCTATTCCACAGTGAAGACTGTGGCTTTCGTCTCAGGGTCGTACCCATATGCCAAAGTTTTATCACCGGTAAAGATCTTTTGATGTGAAGGCCGGGTCATCCATGGCACGCTAACCGAGTTCTTGGCAGACATTGGCGCTCCTGGGTCAGCAGCCTGAGGACGAATTTGGCAGCAACACGGCGCATGTTCAAACCACACGTGAGGATCGCCTGGGCTGTTCTGTGCGACACCGAAAACCGCAGCGATGTCATCGCAGATGGTCATCATGCACAACTTGTCGAACGCTCGTTCCTGATCTCGTCATCTTCCGGTGATGTTCTTTCGATCTTGAAGCGCGCGTACAACTCAGAACAACGCGGCATCATCGTAAACTTTAAAGGTGTCAAATGTCTCTGTGACTGAAACAGATTTGCCCAGTTTGACTCAGAACATCACGTTTGCTCTTTATTTTGTAATAACAGACGTGGTAACGCACGGAATCAGAATAGCACCAGTTGTTCGGCTTCCGATGTACACTGGATGGTGTCTTTTGGCACGCTGACTTATGAAGGTCGGCTCGTCCTGTGACTGTGTGCGCTGCCATCTGTTGGCGTGTTACAAAACTAAGTCATGAAACTTTTCGATACCACCTCATCTATGTTCCTGCATGTGTGAGAGAAATGAAAATGGCTCAAGCATTGACTTTTTATTCATTTCATATTTTAAAGTGTATATTGTGGGTTTGTGTGAATTTTTATTTTTTTTTTGCCATATATATTAAATATTGATTTCTAAGATCATATACACACACATGAGAAATCAATATTTAAGTTTATTTACTACTTTTGTGGTGTGAAAGTTAAACTAATGGCTTCGAGTATTTTCCTTCGGCGTCTTGTTTTCAAACAGCCCTCTCAGCTCGTCTCCTTCCCACAATGCCTTGCGGCAGCCCCGTCTTTGAAAAACCGGCGCGGCTAATTCAAGATGGCGGAGCACGAGCAGCTGTTGGACGAGAGTGAGTGTTTAAAAAAATAAAATAAAAATAATAAAACTGATGCAGCTTTACTAACAAACGGCTAAAATGTTGTCGCGTTCGTTCAAAAACATTTACACACGCGAATTTGTAAAGAAATATTTGTAAATTTGTTTTTCTCTGGTGCAAAACTAAACCTGTTAGCTGGGAAGCTAACTGCTACCTACTACTATTAGCTAGGTGTTAGCTTTCACAGAGTCCCGCCTTCTTTTCAAGGATTGGTTAAGAGAATTTTTGGTTTGTTCTGTGATTAGTTGAGAGTTCAGCTTTGGGTTTTATTATCCAATCACGAACTGAGGTTGGGTTTTTTTTGTGCGTTTAGGAGGCGGGATTTTATGTATTATAGGTAGGGAGATTTTGCGTTTTAAGCTAACTTGCTAATATAAACAGTGTTGTTTAGGTGAACTTTCCAGAGGTTTGGTGGTGGTTATGATTGTAGTGTTGGTTTAGATTATTGTGACCGGGTTATATATGAAATAAGAGAGGCCACAGGTTTAATTTAGAAAGGTTTACGAGTTGACACTTTCCCCCACATATCAGTGGTCCGTGTCGGTGACAGCTGCTGAGGTATTCTCCTTATGAGCCAGCCTCTGTCACAGGCACAGGGCCTTCTGTCTTCAGATGGGCCATGTTTATTAAAATTTTCTAATATTTTCACATGCACTTTAATGTGTTATAAGTCTGCTCGGTGCTTGGTCTCATCCTTGTCCTAAATCTTTCAATATTTTCATTATGATCTTCTGTAATTACCCTTTTTTTTCTGGTAATAAGGTATACACTAATACCCTTATTCAACATTTTCTTTTGTCTTGGCATACTTGGCTTTAATAGTAAAGGTGAAGATAGATCTCAGAAGGTGAAGACATACAACCAAAACAAACAGTATAATTTTCCCCACTATATCTATATCTATAGAGAGAGAGAGTCAGGCAAAATGTATACACATTTCAGGAAAAGAAAGACTTGTATAAATATTCTAAATTTATTTGCTATACGTTACATATCATTATGTGTGATTATGTTATTAATATTACATTAATATAATATACATTATACTATTTTTTTTTCCCTTAAATGTGTATACATTTTAGGCTGTACTCTTAAATTCAGATGAATTCACTCAAACAGTTCTTTTGTTGTTGCGTTAATCACAAGAATAGTAATAATACTCCTGCTAATAATAATACTCATCGTGATAATACTCATATAGTATTATCACGATACCCAGGTGTCGATTTGATCTGTATTTGATGCGATTCTGTAAGTATCACGTTTTTTTAATAAATATCCTAATTCAATATTACTTTGCTCTCTCTCTCTTCAGATTTTATTACAATTCTAAACAAATTTATCAAATAATTAGCTTTTATTACGCAGAAAGCTGCGATATCTGATAATCTGTGAAGTTTACCTTCAGGGTTATGCAGGAACTGCAACATTTTACCACCTCAAATTTTGTTTCTCACCGAGCTGAGTGGTTTTTCCTTGGGGGTGCTCAGAATTTCTCCAACAAAAACATACAGGTTAGGTTAATCTTCGTTCCCAAATCGACTGGTGTGTGTGTGTGAATGATACCCTGTCCAGGGTGTACACCGCCTCATGCCCTAAATTTCTGGGATAGGCTCCAGGCCCACACGACCCTGTACAGGATTAGCGGTATAGACGTTGAATGAATGAACGTACACAACCATATACAGAAACGTAGTGAAATGCTTATCTGACTGGTCATGACCTAAAATAGAAGGATTTCTTTTTGATGAAATAAATTATTTAAATTCATTAAAAAATTTAATATTTCAATAAAATAAGAAAATAAAAGTAAGTTTTTTTTTTAATATAAAAATTATATAAAAATTGTATAATATCTCGAATTGTTACTAAAAATAAAATAGAATTAAAATGGAATTGTATAAATTATGCATGATTTATAGACTGGAAAAATTATGTAAACTAAGGTATAAAAGTGTAAGAATATGGAAGTGTAACATTATGTTGTGTGGGTATGATGGCAGTAGTATTAATGAAAAATGGAGTATTAAAAATAGTTTGATACTGTTGTGTGTTAGTGTAAACAAATAAATAATTATAAATTATTTTATAATTTTGATTTTGGAGTCAGTGTGGTGAAATGTTGCATTGGCGCACAAAAGAATCACGATTTGTAACTCAATTTGTAACTTGCGTTTGTGACGGATTATTATACAGGAATCTGTGATGCACTTCTTGTGTACTGTATGACAAAATGGTTCATGTTAGAGATTTTAGTTTGTGTAAAATTAATGTTGAGGGTTCCGAGTCTTTGTTTGACTCGGTGAAGCTTTCAATTGTTCAATTAAAAGCTTAAGTGACATGACAAATCCAAAATCTTGCCCATTTAAAAGAAGAAGCAGAATTTTTTTTTCCGTTATCCGGGGTACAACTTCTAAAGCAGTGCATTTCAAAAGATTATAGAAACAAGAAACATTTTGGGACATATGTTTTGACAGTGACTTAAATCTTGACTCTGTCACACATTTACTGTTCAAAGCTTACAGAGGTCAAGGTCGTGTTGTTCCTCCGAGTTTTGGGAATCGACTGACGCGCAGAGCTCTGATTGACTCACACCATCTTAAAAAGGAAAAATATTGGCTTGTTGTCTTCTGATTTGAAAGAGACATGGGAGAAAAGAGATGTCCACCTTCATCTTTAAACCATTGACTGTAATGTCTTTAAACCTCCTGAAGGACGCGTAATGTGTGTGTTAGATTAGGACTGTAACTAGAGCTGCACAATCAATCACATAATTTTGAAATCGCTTCTATTTATTTCATCCTAATATACTCGTAGTTTGGAGTTTATGTAGAGTTTGTCAATAATGTGAGGTTTTGTGTTTTATTTTTATTTTTTTTAAGTGATTAAGGATTGGCAAACATCCTCTTGATGAGATCATTTGTCTAATATATTTTTTTGTCTGCTTAGATAAATACAGAACGGAAATCTTATTAGTTAATATTGTTGTTAAAAATCGCAATCACAGTGCTTGTCAAAATAATTGCAATCTGATTTATTATTTTTTTTATCAAATGGTGCAGCCAAGCTATGCCTAATGACCTGACTAAGTGCACTCAAGCTACAAAGAGCGAAAAACCCTCTTGTTTTTTTTTTTGTCGATACAGTCTATACAGTATATAAGGTAAAGTAGTGCTGTGTAGTGCCTCGCTCCGATGTTACCATGTTAAAATCTAGATCACTCGCCGGACCCAGTGTCGAGAAAACCGCCTGTACTTACAAATAGGAATTCCCTAGGTGTGAGTTTTTTTTTGTTTGTTTTAAACAAATCTTTAAAATCCAGTAAATTTGTTCACCTTTTCGCAAATGCTCATAACGTTTCTTGAAGGAAAAAAAAAAAGAAAACCTGAAATACAAATTTTTTTTATGCATGTTGCAATTACAATCCTGACATCACTTAATCATCTCCAGCGACAACACGGTACCATGAAGTCTTTTATTCCTTATACTACAGCAGTTTTCTTCATTGAACACTTAAATATTAGAATTTAATCTCTTATTATAGTTATACGGTTATAACCAGTTACTTCTTCACCATTGTCTTTTCTCTCTCTAAATTTATTTACCTCTCTAAATTTATAGACAAAAAGTAAAACACTTACTAATTTATAAATAAATAAAAAAACTTAGGAAAAGCTGAAACTGGAGACTCGTTCCATAAAATGTTCACCACAGCAACAATTTGACATTTTTAATTTTTATTAATAGTGTTAGATAATACAAATAGATTGCTGTACATGTCCCTTTGAAAGACCTGTTGCTATAGAAACAATAAAGTATTCTATATTTTATTATATTCTAAAAAATAAAAAAAAAACAGGTGGTTTGCCTTGTATTGGAAATACTGTCAAAAAACCGAAGCTTCTGACCAATTAGAATCCAGAATTCGACCTCACTGTGGTATGTGTGTGTGTGTATCTAATGTTTTCCTCTTTTGTTTTTATTTTTTTATTATTTCAGGCTCTTCAGCTAAGGCTCTTGTCAGCCTAAGAGGTAAGAAAAGAGCTGTGTTAAAATTTCTAGAATAAATGTAAAAACAGATCAAACATTAAGACTCGACAAATATTTATTACATCATGACTTGTGTTTGTAGAGGGAAGTTTGTCGAACACCTTAAATGAGAAGAACATCCTGTCGAAATCTCAGAACACCAGAGGACGGAGCAGCTATACGACCATGGAGACGGTGAGAAACCTGTCGCACTGTTAATTTTTATTAAAGCATGACTTTAGCATGACTTTAGTAGCATTGATAGTGTTGTAAGTGCTGAGACCCTGTATTTAGAATTAGTGTTAAATAATGTGAAAATTAACATTACAATAATTTTCTATATATATGTTTGTTTTTCCCCCTTTCTTTTGACATCAAAGCCAACGAGAAGCTCAAAGAGAAGTCGTTTTTCCTCTGAAGACGAGGAGCGGTCCGTCAGCTCCAGATCCCCCAGGAGGAGTCAGAGAGTCACCACTGTTCCTCAGGTCAGACAAGCAGACCGTGGGGGGGTTGTGTACACCGCTAAAAAAGTTGTTCCAAGAAAAACAATGTCTAAAATTCATTATCGCATTTTGTCTTTTGTGCAGAAACTCGCAAGTGTCGCAACACCAGATAAAAAAACCTCACAGAAGATTGGGCTGAGGTTACGAAATCTGCTCAAGCTCCCCAAAGCACACAAATGGTGCATCTACGAGTGGTTCTATTCTAATATAGACAGGTAAGCACTCTGTGTTGTGCCGTGATAGGAAAATAATCACTGACAGCGTAGTGGTGTTTTCCTGTAACAGCATGCCTTTGAGTGTTTAAAAAATTCAGTTTTAGACACCATCAAATACAATTTTATAAAAAATGCTTAATTACCATTTCAGTGGATATAATAATAAACCAAGCACAATAATCTGAAGAGTGCTCACCTTGAAAACAAAGCTAAATATTTATATTGGGTTAAAAATAAATAAATAAATAAAATAAAACACAACTCGTATCATAAGTCCAATTCTTTTACATATTTTCAAATACCTGTTGTTTATATTTTAGTGTATATATTCAATTTAATTGAAAAAACTTTATTTATCCCCAAGGAGCAATTTAAGGCATGTTTCCTGTTGTTAAAAAATCAGGAAAAAAAAGATTCGTGCAAATACAATAGGACATAACATAAATAAATTGATGATTGAAAGCTAATAAATGGAATTAGTTTGTTAAAGCAAAAAGTTTTGAGTAAACATCTGTATAAAATATCTGTGATATATATATATATATAT